>BGZK01001776.1:0-108725 GCA_005406025.1 Eumeta japonica
TAAAGTGAAATTGAGCATATGGTTACAGTCATTATAGTGTTGATATGTAATATCATACCAATCACGCAAAATATAATTTGATTGTTCTTTTAATTAAAATAATTGAGGTGTGTTTGAAAATATAATTATAGATCATTTGAATTGATACCTATGTAGAGCAATTAGAATAACAATTTTTTTATCATTTTGAAGCCTCTAATAATTGGAAGTTTAAAATAATATCTAATCTAACAGTAATGGAACAAGTGCAGTAGAAAATTTAAACTGCAAATATGTAATTCTTTAAAATATCAATTGACAATTTTCACCATCTAGTACTATTTGATTGTCAATTATTTGATATAATGTAATGATATTCTGTAAAATTCATTTATGCAGATTCCATAAAGGCTTGAAGTTGTCGGGCGTTCAGAAACGTGGCGCGACATTTGTATCCCCGGCGCATGTGACGCTGCCGACTCAAGTGGATTGGCGTAAGGAGGGCGCCGTCACACCGGTCAAGGATCAAGGAAAATGCGGCTCTTGTTGGTCTTTCAGTACAGTGAGTTTTCTTTTTTGTTGCTCTTGCCCTTACTTCTTGGCTATATAAATACGATAATGGTACCTCAATCATTCTCCACCATATTATTAAACCGTTTAAAGAGTTATGAAGTGGCCCAACAAAGAAATCCATTAAACCTTTATTTGAATGTATTGCATATCCAAAGAATTAAAGATATTGTAGATAAATTGACCAAATTATATAGAGGGCATCCATTAACTAAGTCACGAGTTTTTGTGACAAATATCACATATTATAAAATTGCAAGAAATTCTTCACTAAAATACTAAATCGTATACAATAATATTTATCCTTAATATGAGAATGCCGCAATGTCACCACAGCTAGCCAAACGCGCGACTCGACGAACGCTGCGGTATACGAGCCTGGTGGCAGTGACGCATAGATCGCTCTCAACCTGCCATGTACACCTTTCACTATATGCCAAAATCGCCTCCAATCATCGATTGTGGAGTCCTTGTTAAAAAAAAAAGCTTTTTATTTTGTATTTATATTTGTATTTTGTGTCAGTTGGCATTTATTGACATTAAACCAAGAACTACCTAGGCTTTATCAATATTTTTATTCATGACAACACAATATGAATTCTCACAAACAAATCACATAAACAAAAGCAGTATATGGGATTTCTACAAATTGCTTTTGTTTTTTATCACACATATTATTTATTATACATTAGTCATTGGCATGTGTTCACGTGATGATGAATCAATAGTTTTTTGATAATGAGGAAACATCTGGTTTAAATCTATTTGTTCAACTGAGTTTGTGACCGATTAGTAATCATTGCGCATGACCCTCTTTGTTTCACAAATTCTGATAAAGTACATTGTAATTGCCTACCTAGATTTTTTTTTATTAGTCAATAGTGACATTGTATGTTATTGTAGATTAGTCATTTAGTATAGAATACATATTGACCTATCGATATTCTTTGTTCTTGAGGAATAATTAGAATTCTTCATCTGGGTTAGTGACCATTTAATTTTTATACAATCATTATCTTATTTATATATTTAGATTTATTAGTATCGAATGTTAAAATTGTCTTCTTTTATGTCAATTTATTTTATTCACCCTACTGTCAAGACATCTGGCTATTCAAATTGAGGCAGTTGGACCTAAGCCCTTACAAAAATGTAAATTATTACATCTTTTTATCCTGTGTTGATTGAATATGTATTTTATTGAGGATTTATTTGTATGAGGAAAAGTACATATTACTAATGACCTTAAATATGTGAACATAATTCAGATATTATTACAATTTAATAAATTTAAAATATACTGCAAATACTCACGATTGCAATTTTAATTATAAATTATATATATCTAGATATATCACTAAGTAAACATTATTAATAAGAAAAAATTCAAAGAAGCGACTAACAATTTAATATCGAAATTTGTTTCTGTCAGACGGGTGCATTAGAAGCTCAACACTTCCGAAAGACTGGCTATTTAGTGTCACTGTCTGAGCAGAATCTAATCGATTGCTCAAGTTCATATGGCAATAATGGATGCAATGGTGGCCTCATGGACAATGCATTCAAGTATATCAAAGACAATGGAGGCATCGATACAGAGACATCATATCCATATGAAGCTATCGACGACAAGTGCAGGCATGTTACTATACTGTTCATATACAACTTTAGAAATTTTTCATTTTTATTATACTAGATTATTTTAAATTGAACACATATATATCAATTAATTTCCAATATGGTATTTGCCACTAATATTCATTCTTCGAGTAAAATAATATTCAACAGAAATGTCTTGACATTTTTGATAAAGCTTGACCGAGAACCTATTTGACCTTTCAAAGAGGATGATAGTACTGTGTTCATGAAACAATATATGGAATTTAATATCATCAGATAGCATGGTGAAATCATATAATTTGTATAATATAAATTGACCAATTTTAACAGTGTACAATAAAGAAGGGGGCTAGAAACCTAATTGACTATTTACTAGTATTGGTTTATACTTATTTTTCTAATCTATTGTTGCCAGCTGAATATTTTAGTACAGTTCTTTTTAGCGAGAATATGACCAGGTCAGCTAAATTTTGGTATAGTTTCGTTTTGAATTTTTATTTGTTTTATTTTTGCGATATGGCCTGAAATCATGTAGAAATATATACTTAAATTTGTATTACTATAGATTTTTATACATTATTTTCTTTTCTTAATTTCAAGTTACGATTATAGATTTAAAGGTTGATCAGAATCTGTATTACATAGGTACAATCCCAAGAACTCTGGCGCCGATGACGTGGGTTTTGTAGACGTCCCACAAGGCGATGAAGATAAATTAATGGCTGCAGTAGCAACGATTGGTCCTGTCTCTGTAGCTATAGATGCATCTCAGGAAAGCTTCCAATTTTATTCCAACGGTGTTTATTATGATGAGAACTGCAGTTCTACTAACCTCGACCATGGCGTTAGTATAATATCAGTATTAATAGCTCTTTATTCAAATGTGCCGTATTTACTAACAACATATACTTACTATTTTTTTATTTATATGTTTTCTACTTTAAGTAGATTATAGTATAAAATACAACCTTTATCCATACTTAGTTTAAAATTAGTTAAAAAAACCAAGTCTATTTTTATTATATTTTGTTAATAAAGCTCTGTTATTGGCTCATAACTAATTCCAAATTATAGATTAATAGAGAGGAATGTGCTGCTACTAAATTAAGACAACTAAATTGATTATGGTCCTGCTCTTCATCCTGGAATAACTCCCAAATTTGATTTTGGTAATAGTTCTCATTTCAATTGCAGTTACACTATTAATTTCTGTTAATTTTCGTCCCACAATATATTTTAACCTTGGTCTTATTCTCATTTTCGATCCTTCAGTACTGCTCCCCATCTTGAATTGCTATTGAAAATAATCATAATTGCTTATGTTGGAATTACACGCCATAAAAGTAATTAATGTTCAGTTTATAGAGTTGTATTGTCTAAAAATTATTTCTATGAATACATGCTCTTTTTTTAATAATAGTCTAGTTTCAAATTTATATGAAAAAAAATACTAATCGCGCGAGTCATACCTGGTTTTTTTTTTATTTTTTCACTTTTGTTGTAATAAAACAGTTGTATTCATAAGAAAAAAAGAAAAAGCAAATAATAATGTTAAGACGTAATTATTGGAGAATTTGGAACGTTCAACAGTGTATAAGTAAACAAAAATAGCGATAAGTGTCGTGACATCGATTCGCGGATATCACATGTGACACAGGCACGTGATGTTTTGTCCGATTGCGTTATCTGAGGAGTCAAAGGCCGTGTGCTTTAATTCATTATTCCATATTAAAATATATGTGTCGCAGGTGCTCGTGGTCGGATATGGAGTGGATGAAAAGGACGGCGCATACTGGCTGGTGAAAAATTCCTGGGGCCGTTCTTGGGGCGATCTCGGCTACATTAAAATGGCGCGCAACCGAGACAACCATTGCGGTATCGCTTCGTCTGCGTCTTATCCTCTCGTCTAGACGTAATTAGTTAAGCATAAAATGTTAGACATAAGGTTTAAAATAAAGGAAATCTCCATAATTTACCATTTAAAATAAAATGCCATATACTGAAAATGTCATGTGGTATTAATATGATAAGACATTTTTAATTAGAATCTCGTTACGACGTGACGCACATCCATGCTGCACGTTGACGGTATTTTTGTGATACATATAAGTTCTAATGTATATAAAGCGAAGGTTATTTTTAGAAAATAAACATTTTTGTAATATCACGCGAGTTTTAATGACTTCTTACCATTGACCCCACTGAAAACATTGGTATGATTATACGTTGGGAGAGGCCGAAAAACTTACTTCTTTATTACTTTCCTAGCATAGAATACCTTAGGGTGCTTGTAGGAAAACTGAATTATGTATTTAACATAACTAAACACTTATGTGGCTTCTTTGACAATTTTTACAAATTATCTTTCGCTTTGCACATCCTAAACCACTGGCTCCCAAGATACAGCTGAGGTAAACAACTCGATTAGTGCAGATATTGGTCAACATATAAAAGATGCAAATTGATAACGCCTTCAATATCTATGTATATAATTGGGTTCGACAGGCTAAGGTATTTAATGCTTCTGACTTTATATCCTAATGGAAGATGAATTAAATGATAGTCTTATCTACCACGTCAATGTGTTTTATTTATATTTTTAATTATAATGAACTATCATGAAAAATCAACCTTCAAACTTCATTACTAATGTCTTAGGGGCCGTTCATAAAATACTTTAGCATACTAGGGGGTGGACGGATTCTCGCTTAGTGTGAGAAAAAGTGGCATCGCGAATCTAAGGAAACGTGACTTTCGCAGCTCATCAACGATTTTACTATAATTTTTCTCGACTTTATTTTTATGTGACGATAAAAAGTCACTACTTTTATATTTGTAAATACATTAATATTTTTACGTATATATTTTGTCGCAATAAGTTGTGATATTTACTCATATTTGTTTCTCGACATCGGCGCTAGTTGCGGTCCGCCACAATCGGTTCTCTCTTATCTCTGATATTAAAGAAAATAACGCTTCCTCGCAGGCATATTAGGAGAAGAAAGGGTTCATACAGAAAATAAATAGTGCTTCACCTTTGAGTGAAGACCAAGTGAATGGTTATTTCAAAAATAAAAAAGAAAATACTGCAATTCCGAATTTAGATATTTCTAAACTTTTAAAGAATACTTGGGACTTCTGATAAAGAACAAAATTATTTTTGTTCGTTATTATAGATATTTATTAAGTTTCGTTTTTTAAAATATTAAATATTTTAAATTATCGAAATGTATCATGCACGGGGTGGGGTGAGATTATTTTTCGTGATGTAACATTTACGAGTCACAAAAATGTAAAGCGGTGTGACGAAGGTAGGCGGTGTGTAAAAAGGCGAAATTTAGACTGACTTAGGTATTTCATGAATTTATGGGGTTTTATGAAAGGAGGTAGCAGAGCAATGTTCTTTGTTCACAATGCATACCGCGTTTCGGAGATTAGCCCGAACAGAGATTCAATTTACATATACTTTGTTCGTATTAATATTGAATTATTTACTGACACAGAAATATTCTAAAAGTTTTGGTAAGGCACATCATTACACTTTTTTGATACACATGCAAAAAATGTACAACCTTTGTCAGGAGCATGCTTATCAATTATATTACTACCACTTTTCGTTTCATTACACACGCCATAAGAAAAACAATTCCAAGTAAAAATGAGTGTTGCTATTTTATCGTTCCCTCTATGTTATCTTCACTCTAAGCTCTTACATAATGTCTACTATGACATTTCGTCACACACTTTTTTATATTATCGAAATTATCGCCTCTGTCTATCCCGAACGCTTGTGTGTAAGAGCGTGATTATATATACATATATATATTCTCAATCAACCAACCGTACGTGCAGCTGAGTAATATTTTTTTATAATAATTCTCAGGTACATAAAATGTTAATTACTCATACATTACTCTAGGACGGTTCATTTCTGAAAATGTAGGTAATTATAAATTATTAATAGGCATAACCCGAATTTTAAAATATCTGCTAATGATACAGGAACTTGTGGCCAATTTATTACACTGGTTAGTCATTTTAACATATAAAAAGCGTGTGAGAAAGAAATAAAATTGACAATGTTGTATTATTGTACATATAATATTGTGTCAAATTTTGACCGAGTGGTGGACCAAGTATAAGAATACTACAGAATTTTTTTTTCTACACTAAATAAAAATTTGATAATAAAGCTAGTTGATACAAAAAAAAAATGAGAATTCAATGCTAGTAAAATTATGCTCTGTCCAACCATTCTAGATTTGAAGGGATAATAATCATTCTAACGTTTTAAAATGACGTCTTCTGTTTTGATTTTTATTATACTGTTATGTAAACTTTACAAGAATCAAGAGTTGCTGGGATAGTAAAATGAAATTAATGTCAATACACAGAAATATTTTTTTACACACTTTGGTAAAAAGTTTGCATTCAATATCCGATGTAGAAGGAGAAAAAAGCTCCATTCTCCCCGGCCCCCATTCATTTCTATTCCCGTATGAGCCTGGAGAAAATGTAGCACTTTTCTCCCCGATGTCGACACCTTTCCATGATGGTGTGAAAAAATTATGTATTCACCACAGAAGAAAAATAGAACATCAACACCCACGATTTTGAGAAACCAACAAAACAATCCACGGGCGGGAATGCCCTACTTTTCTTTCTAGGTGGGTAGAATTATACCTCCATTGCAGATTAAAAAGAATGTCATAGCAGATGACTAAGCAGAGCAAATATCACCATCGTAGTGCACTAATTTGCACTATTGAAGCATGGTGTATATAGGTACCATCTTTGGTAAAAACCCTTCTAAACAGTTATTGCATCAAGGAAGCAGTCCCGCAGTTTCGAGCTCCCGTGGTGAATCACATAACGACTGAACCCGGGATGCTAGGATCCTCGACGGCTCTACATAAGTATCTTGTTATCCCCGAAATAGCTTGACAGGACAATATATATTGCAAGTACTTTGAGATCTTTAATTCCCACGTACTTGGGGATATTTTTGAGAAGACTAGATTTTCTAGTTTTATTTTTTGGAAAATTAAGAGAAGTATTTATAAGTTTTAACAAGCCAAATACCTTCTGAGATTTTGAACTTTCGTTTATATTGAAATATTTCTATCAGGCGCAGCTCGCATGAATTTGGATCGTACAATAGCCGTAATTAAACTATGTATAAGATACTTAAAATTATAAGTCTCATAATTATTTTTAAGTTATACTCCTGAAAATAGTACATCACCCGAAAACTGAATGAATTAAAATAATATTTTGATACCTTGCTCAATTATGTTTTAAAACAAAAATCTTATGAGAAATATAACTAACGTTTATTTATCTATTTTTCTACAATAACTTGAAATAATATTCTATATATATACGAAACTAATACACTCCTACGCCCAACACAGTGTGACCGATTATCATGAAAGTTAATACATTTACCATTAGACGCCGGTAGTGTATCAACTACAACTAAATTATTTAATTAAGAAATTACTAACTAAATAATTGGAATTATTAATTAACATGCAAGAACATATTCTACATCATTACATTCTTAAAAATCCTTTTTTACATTTATTCACATATACACGCACGCACGCATGCACTTTTTTTCAATTATCTATAGTTTCACCGCATTTCAAGTTATTCAATTAGCCATAGGTGGAAATTACAGGGGAATCTTTGCTCTTGAAAAATGTTTCTACCTAATTTATATTTTATAAACTGCTTTGCAGGTAAAATCCAAACCAGATTCTTTTTCTCGAATTTTATAGTTTTTTTTATTTTTATTTTCCTTGTAAACCTCTAACTTTGCAGCAAAATTGGATACGACTTTTTTGTAGGTAATCCAATTTTGTATAAAAACCTGCTTGAATTCGTCGCCAGATCTAATATAGTATTCAAAAAGTATTTTGGAGTATGGTAGTTCAATATGGTCTCCTCACTACAATACTCATATTAAGCACATTGAAAGTGTACAAAAGTGTGTCAAACTCTTGTCTCTTCGATAGAATTTTGGCCACTCCACTGATTATTTGTAAAAGATGCTCTGTGTTTAAAGTACAATCACTGGAAACACGTCGTAAACAAATAGATCTAATTTGTTTACATAAAATTGTACACTCTTCGATAGGCTCGTCTACGTTATTATCATTGCTGAATTTTGATACTCTTCATAAATTTCGACATTGCAAACCTACAAAAACAAAACGTCCTTTAATGAATGACCCGTCTGTACAACCTAACGGCCGACGCGGGCACGGTGATGTCGATGTGTTTAATTGCAGATCTACTGCTTTCAAACGCAGTATACACGATGTCGCATTTCGTGGATTCTATGTACAATTGTACGTACAAACTTTTTTTTTTTTGTAAATTTTTGTTCTCGCTTTTTTATTTAGTATATATTGTTATGTACTCGTATAGCTCAGTTCTAAGCATGCTATGTGCACATATTTGAGGATTACAGTCTAGATCAACTTAAAAAAGAAAAAGTTATGTAAGTCGAATTTTCAACAAGTAGTTAGTGTATATGTGGCGCTTTATAACGGAGAGCGACATCTGGAGCACTTCATAGGTAACGCTATGAAATTCTTGCTGAAAACAAAAATTTATGTAGAAACTAGTATTTTCTTCAGTAATATTACTCCATTCTTAATTTTTTTACGACTCATAATTTTTTCAAAACTAAATTAGTCATATTTGATCAATAAAATAAGAAAACAAAATTTTGGGAAAACTTTATTTAGAAGACTTGTTATTAAAAAAAAATATTTTTATAAATACACAAGTCATTGAAAAAATTAAAATTGACCGTCCAAATTATTCTGAAGAAAGAAAACTAAAATAAACCGGGGAAATATACCAAATGGATACAAATATTTGTCTCCTCATAAACATGTAAAAACTTCCTCCTTTTGTAGACTGATTATAGTTAAATATTATTATACTGAAATTAGGATAAAATATTTAGGATAAAAAAATTAATACCGTTACTACCCTGCGCATGGACATATAAACTGTTAACAATGCCGTACCGCCAGTGTATACTTACCGCGTCCTATTTTGCAGGCAACGATCCGGTGACGATCAGCTGAAATACATTTAGAATTTGAATTTTTTTTCTAAGATTATGTTCAATGTTACCATGTCTCAGGAACAACTATCTGAAGATTGTAGTTTCTTTGGCCAAATCGACCTAAAAAGGAGATTATATCCACATGCATAAAAATGCATAATTGTATCCATATTTTACAGAAAGCTAATGCGTTTTACATTGACTATTTGGGTTTTTAAGTTATTTTATATAAATGAGAACGAATTGTAATAAGGGTATTAATCAAAATACAATCTATATCTTCTTAAGTATATTGTAAAAAGAAGCCTATATGTGGTCAATGGCCACCTATCAATTACTTACAAGGTTCTTAATTATTTACAATATGTACAGATCCAAAAAATGTACTATGTTTACATTAAAAAGTATTATGGTAACATTTAAAAATACTATGATTTTCACAAAAGTTCTTGCTGTTAAACAATTGACATTTGAGCCTTACTCTCTGAATAAGTAAATGTTAACATAATTGTTGTTATAATTGAACTGAACACAACATACATTTCTTGACGATATGTCTACTTGTTCATGCTATTTATTGGTTAAGATTTTTTTCTTTCTGCATCCATTTTTTGAAACGAATGTGAGATTTGCTTACAATAGTGAAAAGTGACAATTTGAAGTAAGTTTGGAAATAAATTCGTTTTTCAATTGAAAATTTAAAAGGAGACTGCCCAAAGTGGTGCAAAATTACATAATTTCAAGGCTACATTTTTAATTAATAAAACCATGTTTAATAAAAAAATGTATTAGGTTTTTAAAAGTAAGAGCAGTAATGCTGCTCAAGGGTAGATTATTACCTGCCAGAGATGTTTCTGTAATAACTGTACATACAGTTATTACAGTCTAGTCATATTTTGACATATAATTGTAATTCGAATTTTCCGCGAAATATTACTTGTTAATGTTGCCATTTGATCATAACCTACTTTAGAACAGATATTAAATCAAATGTAGAAAATTGTAATAATTATGGTTACAGTTAATAATCCACCCACTTTTTTACAGCGGCTTTGATATAAAAAATAGTGTAAACATCAATTTCCAGCATACTATCCAACAAAACTTGAAGACCATTCTCTGCCTTCTAAATCCATAAATTTCAGGAATTTTCCGAGTAATATAATCAATTGATGTCCATTTTATTTAATACAGAAAAAACCTGGCTTTATCAACTACTAATTTTATGTGAATGATATACATAATAATTTACTCAACTCTTTTCATTGTTACTCGATTATTCTATGAAAAGTAGAGGTCCAAGAATGGGCAGGCTCTTTATACAATATATATTAACATTTGATAAAGAAGGCCAAACTCATACAAATTCTTATTCAAGAACAAAAGGACCATCAGAATTTAAAAATTCATGACTTGTTTTACTTTCCATTCTGTGTTCTAACAAATATTGTAATTGTCACACATAATGATTTGGTAGTGCATTCAGTAAAGCATGATTTATCTTGTATGTACTATACACACGTTGATGCTATCCAACAATAAATATACTTCAAAATATTGCTGGTCATTATAACATGATATAATGAAATAGTGTTCAGCACTTCAATAATTTGTAAAATGAACTTTACACAGTCTATATTATGGTTGACTAGAGATTCTCCAATGAAAGAAACTTCAAACGTGTGTCAAAAACAAAACACATCAGGGTTGTAGGAACAACGACCCGAGAGATGAGGTTTCCAGACTATTTTTTTTTCGGTTTCTTGGGATTGCGAGAACGACTCTTGGCCTTACAGAGTGGACAGATGGGCGCGTTCCGATGGATTTGCTGATGACATGACAGGCAAGACTTCATTGGTGGTGGTTGCTGTCTCAGGGAGACGCTAATGAAATCTTGTGCGAGAGCAGACCTGAAGGCGGGCGGCGGCGGTGGCGGCTTGCGTGGCGGCGCGGGCGGCAGGAAGGCCGGCACCGCGCGCACCCCTGCGACCGTGCCGACGCCGCCCGCGCCCGTTGCGCCCGCGTTTGTGCTCAGGGACGGGAATCGATCAGGAGTAATTGGACTGCCTTCTTCCTCATGTAGATCTGGAAGACGCTCCAGGCCGAGGCACTGTCTTCTCAATAAATCCACTTCTGCTTTAAGTGGTCGATAGTCCTCATGCAACCGTGACGCATTACTCAGCTTCCGGTTCATGCTCTCTTCTGTTTGTTTAATTACTGTTTCCATAGCATTTATATCAGCATGTATTTGACGAAGCTCTTCTACATGACTCATCTTCTCCTGTTGCAACAATTCCATTTCCCTTTTATACTGTGCTAAACACCTACTTTCCTGATCTCCACTTCGTACTTCATTCATTATACTTCTTTTTAATCTTTCCAATGTGATAGTTTTATTCCGGATTTCTTTCATGGCTTCTAGCTTGTGATATATTTCCCTTTCGTTTTCTGCAGTCATCTTGTGTAAAACACTGCTATGGTTATAGATGTGAGAGAAAACGAATAATATAACACAAAATATACGTATATAAGTCAATGATTCTGATATTCAACAAACAATGTAAGATATATATAAAATCTTTGACAATTAAAGCGGTCTGTGCTTACCCTGAAGCACCCCTAAAGCGAGAAAGCCAAGCTGACATAAGATGTTGCTAGAGTTTGTTAAATATTCTACCAAGGAATAAATTTAATAGAGCTCTAATAGAGGTTCTATACTCGCACAAGAATCGCAACGAGAAATGACTAAATCCACATTCGTAATATTTCGCGGTTGATCCTTAGAAAAAATCAAACATTCGAGGAAAATAGTTCCAGAGATGGCCATTACAAATGCCCTATTGTTTAGTGCTTTGATTAATTTGAATTTAACGGTATTAATAAATTTTGGTGTTTAAACTTAATTTCTGTTGATAAGTAATACTTTTTTCTAAGCTATGAATTAATGAGTCTGCAGAAAATTGAAATAGAATGATAATTAAAAAATATTATACTCAAAATTAAACATGATATGTTGATAATTATTTAATGAAGAAACTGGAACATATTAAAAATCATTATTTACACTTGCTTTTTGACAAACAATGTAGTAAATTGGTTTGTTGGCGTGTACATAAATCTATTAATGTCATTATTTATTACGCTAAACACAATTTAATTATTCAACTATGGCAAATTCAAAGGACGGTTATGATTTTAACAGGATTTGAATGTTGATATAATCGTTTGTTCCCTCGTAGTCCTTAAAATATTTGTTCCAGTCTCACAAATAAGGCGTTATTCGAAAATTTTTAACACTGCTTAATTTATAAAGTAAAAACGTCATAAAATAAAAAATAATTTGAAAATAACAGATCGTGTTTGATAACAAGTGGTAGCTCTTGAAAAAGACATTCCGAATACGTATAACTTTCATATGTTTACTTGTGTAAGTAATAATAAAATCGTATTACTTTTAAAGGTATTATTATAAGGAATACATGGATGCTGCGTTGACCCCTGTCCTCAGCGCGATACGAATAAAGGTCAAGCCTATGTGACACTCAATAGAATAAAATCTTTGAAAAGTGTATTCAATAACACCTTAGTTCACAATGATTTTTTAATAAAGACCTTAACGATTCACGGTATCCTACTGTGCTAAATAGATTTAAAAAATTGATTACTGTATAAAACATCAATATTTAGAATTTGAGAAGCGAGTCGTTATACATGACATGCGGAAAATTTGAAAAATTTTAAGCTCTTATTATTATTATTTATTTAAGGTTAAAAAAAAAACAAATTAATATTTAAGTTTTTTATTAAAACCTGAAAATACAGACATATGTAAGACAATCTATACAATACCGCAATTTGTTTTATTGTGCTAAGTTAAGAACATTATTCGAAAAAATGTACATTTACTATGTGTTTTAGCATTTATTAACCTTTAAACCACACAAAGTACTCATCAATATGAACTATTTTTGCAATTGGGTCTATTTTGAATTCACGAAAAAAAAATCAGCTATTCCATATCAATTGCTCTTACGCACTCAATTGAAAATGTATGGAACAACTAATTTTGTTCGTTTGACGGAGAGTTCGTTCGTTCGTTGCCAAATGAAGAATTTGAAAAAGCTGTTTGCCACGATTCGCTTGTCTAACACTGTTATTATTCTTAAATATATGAAAATTGTGCATAGATACATATAATTTGATTAAGACTAATTCGAACAATTTGAATTAAAACCATTTCGATTTTTAGTTTCATAAATGATATAAAAATTAAGCATGGACATATGGTCTAACTTTTGCCTGTTTTATTTGAACAAATATTCAATGTTAAATATTTTTGTTCTGTGGTTAAGCATGGTTACATAGAGCATGAGCATGGTTAGATCAGTAATGGTTACGATTAAATAGTGTTTGGAAAAATACTTAAAATTAAAAGTAATTATAAGATTTTGAGGAATCGAAAATTATATTTTTAAATATTTAATCTTAAGTATTTTGTTAAATATAGCAAATAGCTTTCATAATGAGAGAGACGAAGAACAAAACCAACAATACATCACGAAAAAAAATCAAACTGTTCAAAGCGAAAAAGAAAAAGGGTGTCGATGAAGATGCAGCTATTCAATATTTAAAACTTCAATATGATAAGATCACTATAGATGAAATTAAAACTTTTAAAGATTTGCCTCTTTCACAGAAGACATTGAAAGGCCTAAAAGATAATAATTACAAAATACCTACTGAAATTCAAAAACAAGCTATTGTTTTTGCTCTTCAAAGAAAAGATATACTTGGTGCTGCAAAAACAGGATCTGGTAAAACTCTGGCATTCCTTGTACCAATATTGGAAAATTTATTTTGTAAAAAATGGACTCGTCTTGATGGTCTGGGTGCTCTTGTCATATCTCCTACAAGAGAACTAGCTTATCAAATATATGACACACTAAGGAAAATTGGATTTTTACATGATTTTTCTGCAGGACTTATTATTGGTGGCCAAAATTTAAAATTTGAACGCAAAAGAATGGATCAATTAAATATTTTAATATGCACTCCCGGACGTTTATTACAACATATGGATGAAAATCCTCTTTTTGATTGTAGCAATTTGCAGGTTTTAGTTCTTGATGAAGCAGATAGGTGCTTAGATTTAGGTTTCGAAGCCACCATGAACGCTATAATAGAAAATCTTCCATCAGAAAGACAGACCCTTTTGTTTTCTGCAACACAAACAAAATCTGTCAAAGATTTGGCAAGACTGAGTTTGTCTTTTCCAACTTATGTTGCTCCACATGAGCAAGCTACAGCTGTTACACCAGATCACTTACAACAGAGTTATATAGTTTGCGAGATTGATGAAAAGCTTGGTATACTTTGGTCATTTATCAAAAATCATTTGAAACAAAAAATTATAGTATTCATGTCTACTTGCAAACAAGTAAAATATATATATGAACTATTTTGTAAATTAAGACCAGGCATTAGTTTGTTAGCACTTTATGGTACTTTACACCAGGAAAAACGAGAAAAAATATACCAAGATTTTTGTCGAAAGTCAAATGTTGTATTATTTGCAACTGATCTTGCATCTCGAGGTTTAGATTTTCCACGTGTAAACTGGGTCGTTCAAATGGACTGCCCTGAAGATGTCGAAACTTATATTCATAGAGCCGGACGTACTGCAAGAGGTATATTTGGTAAAGGGGAAGGTTTATTAATGTTGTTACCCCATGAAGAAAGTATAGTAAAAGATTTAATCAATAGAAAGATTCCAATAAAGAAAATTTCTGTTGATCCTTCTAAAGTTATAGCACCACAGAGAAAAATTGAAGCTCTGCTTTCAGAATTCACAGATTTGAAGCAAACTGCACAAAGAGCTTTCATGAGTTACGTAAAATCTATAGCTATTATGAAAAATAAAGCCATTTTTGATGTTAAAAAAATAAACACTGATGCATTTGCAAGATCACTTGGCCTTATTGTGCCTCCAAGAATTAAATTTTTACATAAATTACAAAATTATAATAAAAACGCTTCTGCCAACATGGATGATAGTTTTATTGAAAAATTAAATTTTGGAAGCAATACTGATGTTGATAACAATGACACAGCAGTTGAATTTCTAGATTCTAAAGTGATAGAAATAAAACATGATACAGTATCTAAAAATAATATAAAACTAGATTTTCATGAAGATGATAATAGTGATGATGAAGAATTTTTGAAAGTAAAAAGAAAACCATCAAAAATCATTGACAATAATGTGATTGTAGACAACGAATCTACTAGTAAAATGAATAAAAAAAAACCGTTAACAAAAGCTGCAATTGCTAAAAAAATATTAAAAAAGAAAATAAAAGTAAATACAAAAGTAAAGTTTACAGATGACGGAGAAGCAATAGAAGATGATAAAAGGAAAATGAAATCAGAATTAGCGAAGCAATATGAAAAAGAAAATGTGGGCGGAATAGATATAGAAAAAGCTAAAGCAGTTTTGAGAGAAGAGGATAAATTTGATAAAATCAAATTCAGAGAAAAAGTAAAAGCTAAACACAAAGAACAAAAACGAAAATTAAAAAATAAGAAAAAGGATGAAGAAGGTCAGAAAGATGAATTTGGATCAGAATCTGATTCAGATGGACCAGATCTTTCATGGCTACCAGATCCTGATAAAATCTATTCTAAAAACAGTGTATCTTCTGACAGTAAAGAATCTTTATGTATAGAAGATGACAATGATGAAGCAATTGAAATGACACATAAGTAAGTATTGATTAGTTTATTCATTTACATACATTCTATGGCATGGTCATAACAGCTTTAGTTCGGCACATACTTTTGATTTGCATTCCTTTTCATTTTTCCATGCATCTTTATTCTATATAAGGAAAATTAGGGATCTTTCTTTGTTTCATTAATTTTATTTTACTTGAATTAACACTACTTAGCTTTAGTTTATTCTATGTTATTTTTCGTTTTATATTTTGTTATTTATACTTTTTTTCCTTTATTCCAATTTTGTACTTTGGTCTTTCTCTTTTCTGTTGCTACTCTAACTGCATTATATATAAAATCTTTGGAGTTAAGTCATGTTATTTATGTGGTCGTAAATACTAGGTATTCCGTTAAACTATATTAATGAGCCATCTCTAACTTTCAGTAACATTTAAATTACATTAATTTCACATGTGGTGAACTTGTGTGAAAATTTTCATGATACCAGGCTTATTAAAGTAAACCTAATGTGAATTTTGAAATTCAGTTATCTATTTTGTAAAAGTTGTACCAAAGAATATTTGTTCTTGAATACTAACTTAAAATAATTTCAAATTTAAATAAAAAAATTGACCGTTTAAAAGGCTGTTAAAGCAAATAAATAAAATTGCTGATTTTGCAAATTGTAACAAGGGCTTAAATATCCGTATTAAAAAACCATACTTGCCAACTTGACATGTATTGATTTTGCTTACTCATATTATACCTTTCAGACCAAGTAAAAGAAAACTTATTGTCAGTAAAGGAATATCCCAAGAAAGTGTGAAACCTTCGAAGAAGAAGAAAATAGAAGATATTTCAGCATCTTTGTCAATGAACGAAGCAGAAGCATTGGCAATTCAATTATTAAAATATAAATAGTGAGATGAAACAATTTGCTTTACTTCATTTTTTACTAAAATTACCATTAAAGAAAAGACAATAACATAAACTAATAATGAAATTCAGAAAGTATTCTAAAAAACTATTAAAAGACTTTTACCAAATTATTGAATTAGATTGTCAATAGAGATCACTTTGAATTATATATCTATTATATTATATATATATCTATTATACCTCCATAAACAAAGAGGTATTATAAGTTTAATGTGTCTGTTTGTCTATTGACATCGCAACTAGCGTTCGCAGATTACAACTTCACTAGTTCCATATTTGTGCCATAGTGTTTTTATTCAGTCTCATTTATTCAAATAATTTCAAAATGAGTTCCTTTGCAAGTAAAATAACAATATGTTTTTTTTTAAGTAACACATGGTACTTGTTATATTACATAGAAAACTATATTAAATGCGCAACCTTTTCTTATAACTTGCCATGTTCTTGTAGTACATTTTTTTACAAAATGAAGAGTCAAAGGCAAATAATGAAAAAACATTAATAGGTGAATCAGGTGGTAATGTTTATTTTTTCAAAGGTTTAAAGCATTATTGGTTTTTGTTCGGGTTTGTGATCAATAGGATAGCTATTCAGGATTACTTAACAGAAATTTAAATTCAAAAATGTCAATTTTTGTAGCCATGGCACTTGAAAAGCTGATCTGGGTGTCGATTTTTTCGAAATAATTAAAAGTGCAGTTATCTTGTAAACTAATGATTTTATTACTGAGGTATGTTTTGTTATTCTGAGCAGTTATGAGCTGGTCTATTAATCCTTTAAGGGATATAGTTGCAAAAGGGGACATATACATAAAATTTTTAAATAATTTATAGATAATTTTAGAAATGGCACAAAACATATATAGGTATACAGTATGGATTCGATCATGCATTTTTCCCGAATGTTAATAATCTTTTTTAAAACAACTTTACCAAAGTAACTATGACTAAAATACATCATTAAAAATACCCTTATAAATGAATAAAAGAATATAGACACAACCCTTCTAAATACTCGACCAGACTGAGAGCAAATGCGCGGTCGGGTCGCGGCACGATGCGACGAACTCTTATTAGTGCAAATTCGCGACTGATTGTGGCTGTGTGGAGTGGATTACTGGCCGGCCGCGCGGTGCGTACGCGGTTGACCACTTAGCCCCCGCGCTGCATCATGATGCCTATGCCACAGCTGTTCTAAGGTTGTCAGTATATCTCTGCGTGGCTGTTTTTCTCAAAAACAACTTCTTCAATTATCATGGTAATTGTTTTATAAGTAGAGGAGATTATGAATATTTGCGAAAAGACGCATGATAAAGTCCATTCTGAATACAATAAAATCAAAGGAAATAATAAAATCACAGACATTCTTGACAAATTTTTTTAATGTACAAAATGTATGGGAGACTACGGTTGAAACGATTTTGCTTTTATTGTTCATGATATTGTCGTTTATAAACCTACCGATGACGATGATATCTCAAATTCGAGGACGTGTTTCTAACTCCGAAACGGCTATACCATTTTAGTTCCTGGGATGTTATTTTTAGATATAAACAAAATAATAAAAAAATCCGATTTGTTTCAATCGTCCCCATACCAGAGGCGGTTGAAATAGCGATCGGGATCAGTCATAACGCAGGCAAATAATACAAAATATAATATTTTAACATGTTTTAAGTGCTATAAATTCTAATTGTATACATAATTATGGCACCGTATGATAACGTTAATCGTCTTTAAATTTTTAATACCCATAATATTTCCAATCAGTATTTGACGAGTAATAGACAATTAACGAAAATAATAAAAATCTACAGTAGGTACTAGGTAGTAAGTGTTTTTTAAAACAAAGAAAACTAAACGAAAATTGTTTTAAAAATAAATTAAAAAGAAATATTTCTTCAATTAAATAAAAAATTTGCTTAGGAATCAATCTGAGTCGAAATTGTGGCAAACATAGCTAAGACCACCTTCTGTGCGGTTTTGTGAGCCCACTCTTCACAACTGGTGCATTGAATCCACTTTTCCCCGCATCTGCTCTCTGAATATGATGATTCGATGCATGTCGCTTTCGTAAATATCTCAGGAGAGAACAGTGTTTATTCCATGCTTGTCCGCCGCTGCCGTAGCGAATCTCCAGCTTTAACCTTCTTATATGCATCTTTATACCTCGACAAGTCACTCTGCCCTCTGGAAGTTTTTCTTACGCGAAATCGCGACGTATAGTAAACAAGAAAAAATAATATACTTATAGTTTCAACCGTACCCACAAAAATTGTTTCAACCGTCCCCAACCCCGCCTTTAGTAAAAGACAGTTTATAAAAATGATCGTAATAATAAAACATTAAAACTAGTTATTATTCCATATTATCCCATATCAAAAATCACAAACACATATTCAATATTTTGACTGAAATAGAACGCATGATAACCTCAGAGGAAAAATATTTTCTTTTGGGTACCAAAATACAATACGGTCTCCTGTACATAACATTGCGCGGGGAACATCGCAACATTGAGATAAGTGTTCGGACCCTCGTCCGCTTCGTTATCCCCTTGCACGCTTCACTCTCCCCGTAACCATTCGCGAGATATTTGTTTTGTTTCAACCGTATCCAGTCTAGCTTATAAAAATTTAAAATTTACTCGTATCGTTAATTCATTAAAATTGTATTCCTTTTTACATTTTTTTTCCTATAGGCAAATGAGGGAAGGGCAGCAACCCGATCTTTAGATAATAATGGTTTACGACCCCTTAGGCTTTAACCATCAACAGGGAATGCAATGAAATAGGATAATTCACATCACGTGTCGTGCACCTATTATCCAAAAATTCCGCTGAAGTATAGCTAATAAAACATTAACGCCCACATGTGAAATTTCCGAATAACGATGTCTGATTATTGTTCACGGCGAAAATTTTACACTATCCTTGCTCTGTGTATAACGTGGACAAACTACATAAGTTATTTTATTGTTCATATAAAATACGCGTTTTGACACTAAAGTGTACTATCGAAACCCTTTTATACAAACTACACTTATACCATCAGTATTGCTTCCAAAAATTATAAAACGCATCGGAATGCATATGTACCCTGCACGATATCCTAAAGGCCCGGCGCCCATTATCGGCATCGGCAAGGAAAAGGATCCTTCGGCATCCTACATGCAAGCGCACACTATCGGCAATTATGCTTTGGCATGCTGCAACGTTCTTAGGGATGACGAGGCGTCCTTAAGGATGCCGCACCGTCCTGTAGCTTGCCGAAGCGTCTCAATATCGTATTTCTCATCATAACAGTCTCAGAGTTGTCACAAGCTAGTTGTCTGAATTGTATTTAATATGGTGGACTGGGATCTAGTGTTCATAGCAACTCTTGCTAAAGAAGAAGAGAAATCTAATCAATCAAGAAGATTTTGGCAATCAAGCTATCCCCCGAGTGTTGCCTCGGCGCCGGCGGCGTACCGAAGGATGCCGAAGCATCCCGAAGCATTCTCAAGGCTGCCGATACAGCAGCCTCAAGTATACCGAAGCGGTATTTTTGTTATTACGACCACATATCACGGAAATTTCTACTTTATTGCCATTATGATATAGTATATTGCTATTTGCCACCTAAAATCCTCAGTCGTATCGATACCGATAATGGGCGCCGGGCCAAAGTCGAACTCGCAGTATTTGCAGATGACACGGCATTATACACACTCGATGCACAGCCCAAGGCCCTAACACGCCTTCAAACAGCGATCGACATCCTCGATGACTGGTTCAGGAAATGGAGAGTAGAGGTTAACCCCGAAAAGAGGGCAGCAATGTACTTCTCGAAGGTCAGATCACAGACCCCTCGCCCACTGAAATTATTTGACCGACCTGACTCCTGGGTTACGAAAGTCAAGTACCTCGAGGTTACTTTGGATCCAAAACTTAATTTCAATAAACACATAAAGCACGTCCGGGATAAGGCAGCCTTCTATCTTGGCCGACTCTATTCGATGATAAACGCCCAAAGTAAGCTGGTTAATATAGAGAATAAAGTCATGCTATTCAAAACATGCATTCGTCCGGTCCTCACATATGCCGGAGTAGTCTTCGCGAATATGCTGTCCTACAAAATACTAGTTATACAGAACCGATTCGTACGCACAGCCATAGATACTCTGTGGTACGTTAGAAATCTCAATCTAAAGAAAAATCTGGGTCTACAGACTATCGCGGCCCTTTTCAAAGAATAGTCGTTATATTTCGAATACTTCGAATCATACCTATAAACATACTTCGAATTAGCTGTAAGCCACTTCAACCCATTAATATCAAACCGTGGAGCAAAAAACGCAAGCCTAAACATGTTCTTTCAAATCCTGATAATTCCATCACATGCGCAATTACCAACTCTTCTTCTTCGCATCAAATGAATACCGTGGGTCCTTCCCTAACACTATACCGTACACGTACATGAAAATCGTGCGCACTGCCGTCGGGAAATTCTCTGTGCCACAGGCCTAGCACATCATGCTCACATTTTCAGACCCCAAATATGGAGGTGACCCGCGCCACCTCCACTGTCCCCCGTGACGACTTAAGTTCCGTGTTTCTTCGAGGCGCTCTTAAACAGCCGCTCAAAAACTTTCAGCGGTTTGAACGCAACCCTTACCACGCACAACATATCTATGAAAATCTTTGGGCTAACAACGGGGTCTGAGGAGGTGTTTAGTCCCTAAAAATTTGAAATTGTTTACGTGCCTTTGCGAAGAAGAAACATACACTCAACACTTCGCTGCAAGCTTTCATCGAACCTGCATCTTGCTTGCATTACACCATAGCGGCAATATATTACAGATGTTACAGTATCTAAGAAGAAACTCTATACCTTTATAGACACATAATGTTCTGAGGGTATTATTTTGACATTCTAAATTCGGCGAGACCTCGCTCCTACAACATAACTAATCAGCATAGAAAACTTATGTTCTAAAAGCGTTCTGTTCGCGTGCGGTCGGTTCGTCACAACTACGTACGTATAAAACTTTGTATTCCAATATAGAATAGGACATTTATATAGACGTATAGAGAAAATTCATACAATTCGTGTACATTTGTAAATAAAAATACAATATTGCAAGAGTTTTATTTCCGAGACACATCATATACGTGTACTAAATAAACTCGGTAATCCTTGAATGAGTGAACCACGTGATATATAAAACAGAGGCCCTCACAATATTATACTCCATAGTGGATGGCAGCAGTCGTTGAGAGCCGCTAAGCTGAAGCGCTCGTTACGGTACGATTTAGAATCAATGATAAAAAATAGCGTAGTTTTTTCAATGATACGGTTTCCAATCGATGACAATCCAGGAATATTAACTATACAGCAGCAGGCCGCGAAAGTCGTTGCACGTTGACCCACCAGACATCCACCATTCCTGCGAGAGCGACCGATATCGCGTATATCTCCGGCACCCTAATAATGAGGGGTGTCGTCGAGGTCGTGGCTATCGCCTTTTAAGAGCAAAATCTGGGCCAGCCTACGCCAAAATAAGTTGCCGACTAGCACACGTGTCGCGTGGTTTCCAACTAAATCTCGATCGAAGTCCAAAGCACGCAAATAGAAGAAGTGGAGGCGAGTGAGTGCCGTCGAGGCTGCCAAGAGGTCGGTGTTATCGATGCGTGCTCCGGCTAAGAACAGGCTCCGCCCGCCCCTGCTTCCATTCAGCTGTCATCTTCCATACCAGCGTCGAGCGCTTGACTGCAGCAGTCGGCGCGGCTGCAGGCGCGTTCTCCCTCCCGCCCTTACTACCGACCTCTACATGGATTACCTGATACACATGGCAATCGAATCAATAGTGGGCATGCTAACGGCTCTCAAACTTGCTGTGTTTGAGTTGCAAACGCTTGTTCTAATCCTTTATCAGCTCGTAGCAGTCGTCCACCTTCGAAGCGGAGACCCAGTCTCTCCTCCAATTGGCCCGTGGGGGCAATGTCCCTTGCGCGAGGACCGCTCGGGCAAGAGGTAACACCTCCTTTCCATACCTGCGCCGTGACATATAGAGGACTCCGAGTCGAGTCAAGTCGGAGTATCAATTACAAAACAACTACTTTACTCACTGGCAGCCAAAGGAACATGACAACCGAACTTAGCCTAAGAGGTCATGACTTAGAGTGAAAGACCTGCCTCCGATACCTGGGCGACAGATAAGAAGGACCAGATAACAACGACGTCATGACCGACGTAATCACTAGAGACTTATAGATGCAATCTGTTGAAGACTCCATTAGGACATAGTCACTGCGTATCTTCAATAGTGTAGATGTGGATCTTTTCCCGTCTCTTCAGAACATAGCACCATAGCATAAGCAGCTGCCTGAAGGCTGCCTGCTCCCACGAGACCTCCTATCCTCATCCCCAAGCGAGGAAGTGGTGTCTCCCGAGAAACACATCAAAAGGCAAACATAAATCGCTAGTACTCATGACCCATGAGGGTAGTGTCTCTCTCGAGACTATGCTCTGCTCTGAGATAAGGCTCATGCCCGCGCGTGCAGCTAAGCCTCGACGCAGAAGACCCGACGACGACGTACCGATTACGCGGGGCGCCCAGCTTCAATCGTTGGCACGCAGCTATGCGCACTAGCGCGTGCTCGCCGACACGTCGAGACTACATACGCACCACATTCATTCCTTTGCGTTTCAAGATACAATGAAGATTAAATCCCTACGCTGAAGCCTTAAGCAAGGCCGTCATCTGGCCATGGCTGCTACTGTTATTAGAACTCGGTACAGGTCAACCAATCCCCGGACTTCGTTAACGCAGACGTGGACCTGAGCATCCTGTATGACCGCCTCCGCTCCTTCACTTCAATTTCAACATTCCGAAAGATACCCGTCCCCGCGTGCCGCGCATTCGACATACTGGGGTCACGTGTGCCTCCATGTCCATCCTTTCATTTAATTGGTCATTCTTTGAAGGACGAATCCGGAAATTATAGAAAATAATACAAAAATGCATACTACTGCTCATGCACCCTGCACACTTACATCACATCTTCACTTTTCTTGCACATACGCTCAGTAGCAGTCATAGTACACCTATTGTAATATCTCGGAAGAAGATATGTCTGCGCCTCTATAAACATATAATATTCAGAGTTCTTGCTACGGACAGCCGCGCTCTTGTGTTTGCAATGTTTAATTGGACAATGTATATTATTTTGTTTTATAAGAACGTACTTAAGTTAAGGATTCTTTGTATTATATAGCATTTTTGTGTGTGTTTATTAAATAATTTGAATAGTTGTGTTTTATTACCCGGGTAGGGATTAGTTGTAAGAAATTATAATGTTTGCCTATTTTTGTATTTCTTGTCTTGTTTATTTTATTGTGTATATTGTGTTTTGTCGTATTTAATTGTAAATACGAAATTACTGTGATGCGCATATGAGTTGCATATGAAATTGTGCTTTGACGGGGGGAACCAATCAGAGGCCGGGACCGCGGTGATCGTTACATTACGAACGTGAATCGAATCGGTGTACCGAGCGCATGTGGCGCTCATACGTGAAAAATGAATGTGCATAGTCACACCCCCCTTGATTAAAATATATGCAACTAATATGTGCAGGTGGATGCGCCATCTATAAATTGCAGCAGAATGGTGCATCCGTCGCAGTTGTACTCCGACCGCCACATATAAAGCTCGGCTGTAATAAAGAAGTTTGATCGTCTGAAAACGTTGTTCATCATTTTGCTCACACACCGGAAGAAATCTGTTCTCCGAGGCGACTGTGAAAGAAATTCGAGATGCGGGTTTAAGCGACGATAGCTGAAATCGCCGTTACAAATTTTATTTTCTATTTTCAACATTTGGTAAAGTCCCGCTCCTGCAGAAAACATATGTATTAATGGGTTTCACTTAAGTAACAAAAATGGATTCCTAGCTTATTTAGGTAGGTATGCGTTTTGTCACTGCTGGCATATTCAAATTGGACTCTTTTCGTCCAAAAACAGATTAAGTTTCTTTAAAGAATTTCGAATCGTTTTATTCCTTCGTAACAACCTTAGGTTCTTCATCAAAGTGAATTAACGGAATACGCTTTGCCCGGAATTATAGAGCGTTTCGTACGTTCTTTCGCTAAAAAATGATCCCTGAGTAAACTTTGTGATTTTCCAAACCACATTTTTTTTATTACCTCACTATAAATACCGTAATTGCTATGAGTTTGCCCAGTAAGCTTTAACGCTTGAAACATATAAATTTAGGTATGTCGCAATGGACTGCCTTTATTATTATACCAATCGATGACTTAGGTTGTGCATCATTAGTCCCACACATGTGATAAATTACACAAAGGCACTTGATTACGTGGTAAACCCTATCAAAACATGTAAACTTTATATATATTTTCAGGAATGACTGTTATGGTGTCAGAGGAACGATTTTGGTCACGGTTCCTGCATTTTGAGAAGACCGAGAACGCTAGTGGCGAGGCAAGTTTTGTCTCGCTGATGGACACACTCACCATGGATCTGGGGCGCGTACATTCAAATTTTTCCGCATTTTTTTAGACATTAGAAAATATTTTGCATAATGCGCACTCAATGCATGAGAGTGATTATATACATACAAAAATTTGTACGCGTTGTGACGGCGTCAATTGAAATTATGAAAATCGCTAAATGGCGCTTGTTTCGATTTCATGAAAGATTAAAAAACCAAATTTTAGACAGTTAATTTATTGAGAACGACTATTATGTCGTAACACTTAACAGTTGTATCCTCTTTCTCGCAACTTACCGTTAGTAATTTGTAACTTGATGGTACATACCTATAAATGATTTATTATTTTAAGTGAATAAGGTATATTACACCTCCAAATCATCATAAAATATAAAAAGTTAAAATGCAGTGAGCTATCTGCACTGTGTGTCAATATAAAGTCGTCTAATTTACTAAAACTTTTTAGTTAGTAATCCACAGTGTTGGGCAAAATTTAGATAACTAATGATTGATGACTAATGATTGAATGTGTTAGTTATGATTGAAGACTAATGATTATTTAGTTTAATCACGAGGTGATGACTAACGATTGATTAGTTTTAATCTTAATCAAATAATCATGATTATTTATTTATGATTGATATTTTTTAATACCGGGTAAAGTAAAATATTTTTCTGCATCTTAAAAAAATACTGTATTGCACACAAAACGTTACTGTAGGTTAGGTTAGACTTTAGTGTTTTAGTGTAAAATTCAGTATTTTTGGTGGTCAGATAAATACATGCCCCGGTAAAATACTCGTAAGGCACTAAGAGAAAATCAATCGTTTGATACAGGATGTAAGGTACAGTTCCTGAAAACTGAAACCATGGACTCAGACAATCCTCCTGAGTAAAGTTAAAGAAATTGTTCTCGGAAAGAATTTTGACATCTCCATACAAAATTGGCTGCCGAGTCGCATATTTTGTATGGAGAGAGTCAGAAAATTCTTTTCATTTTCGAGAAAAATTTCTTCATGGAGGTAGGTCAGGATGGAGCCCTGAGCCCTGGTTTCAGTTTCCGGGAGGTTTTCCTTACACTCTTTATATACAGGATGTTACAAAACCATAATTTTATTGTATTTTTCGAATATCGAAATTTTTAACCCCGACGCAAAACGACGGTGTATGTGTGTGTGTGTGTGAATGCGTGTGGTGTGATGCGTGGTGTGTGTGGATGTGTGGTGTGTGGTTGTGTGGTGTGGTGTGTGTGTGATGTGTGGGTATGTGTGTGTGGGTGTGTAGGTGGGTATGGTGGGGTGTGCGTGTGTGTGGATGAACCAATTTTGATGTAATTTTTTGACAGTACAATTGTCGAGAGTGTTATTACGTTAGTTTGATGAAAATCGTTCCAAGATGGCTGCTGCCACAAATTTTTATTTAGGTCGGTTATTCCCTTATGTTGATAAACTTATGATCCGGAGAAATGGTTTTCAGTATAACGGGTTTTTGTAACACCCTCTATAACTTTAGTAGTTTTAGGTTCCGTACCCAAAAGGTACCTAAAAACAGGAATTATTATTTAAGAGCTCTCATACAACAATCGTGATTTTTAACCGTTTTTGGTACGAACCCTAAGTGCGCGAGTCCAACACGCACTAGGCCAATTTATTTATTCTACTGATAGGCTGGTAAAATAAAATTTCTGTTTCATTTGTTAAATCAGTTTTTATTGTTTAAAATCAAATAAAGATCAATCAGTACTTACTAATTAAAACATTGAAAAGATTGTTGAATCTAATTCTTAAAATAATTTAAATTATTCTTCATAACAACTCTGTACTCAAACATGTCATCTGATAATTTATGATTTTTTGGAAGATTTATCATTGTAGCAAATGAAAACATCCTTTCGACAGGTCCAGACGATGGCATAGGAGTATTATACTTTAAAAATACATTTTTTATTAGTGGGTAACGATTTAACAGAGATATATCTCGGCTTTCTTCGCTAAAAAAAATTTGTCATTAATATTTCAGCCTTTCTTCTCGGAGAAATCGATTCATTGTCGCTACCGGAATCTGAATTGAAATCAAAGAAGTCGTCATGTTTATGTGTATTGTCGGATTTGCTTTCAAGTTCAGCTTGTATTTCTGCTCGCATTTTCATTAATTTCTAAGCAAATGGCAGTTTTGAACAAATGATTACACTTTTATGTTCGGTGGGTTGAATACATGAAAACCATTTATTTTTGAATCGGGGATGACTTAAGGCTGCTATTATAGGGATTTCAGCTCTTTCATTTGAAATTTCTAGGATATTTTTAAATCTGTCTAGTAAGCTTTGATTATATTTATTTACTAGTGGCTTGCAAAATTGTAATTTTGTCGGGACAGTTTTTCCAATTTTTACGTAAAGCCAATAGACAGGGTAATACAATGCCATAAAATGTGTCATCACCTTGTAATATATCAAGTGCAGTAGCTACAGGAGCTGCACATTCTATGAATTCCTCTAAATATTCAAATTCGTTGTCGGTAAGCGGATTCTTGATACCTAGAGCTCGGCTCAGTTGTAAATGTTTTGCTTAATTTTAAAATTTGCTTAAGTGAGTCATATAGACTATTCCACCGAGTTACACCTGGTCTAGAAAGCGTATGTCCAAGTACATTTTTATGATTTCAACAGATTTTGGTCGGCCAGCTAAATTCCACAACTCATTACACTTTTTGATCACATTGATATGCATATTTCCTAACACTGTCGTCTCATCTTGCAATAAATGTTTAACATCAGCACTTGCTATCAAGTTTAACGTGTGAGCGCAACATCTGTAATGATCCGGTAACAAATTTCTTCTGTGTCGTCTTCTAGTCTTTCGTCATTTAACATAATATCATCATTAAACAATGGATCATTAAAATTAGGTTGAATTTCGTCTTCACTTTCGCTATCAGTGCTGTCACTGATAGTAACGGTCTCATCGTCATTCGTTGAAATTGAAACTAGTATTGACTTTGAATTTACTCCAAACATTTGAAACGCTTTTACGAAATTCGAGCCATTATCTGTTACTGTGGCCTCAACTTTTGATGTGTCCAGTTCAAAATCACAGTATATGTCCAACAACAAGTCTTTAATGCGATTAAAAGAATGTACGCCTTTAAATCGCCGACAAGCTATAGAAGCTGATTTCCGTTCTAAATTTTGATCAATCCAGTGAATAGTAACTCCCAGAAAACTTCTTTTCTTTCCGGACCAGATGTCCGTAGTAGTGCAAAAATGTTTTGCAGTTTCTAATTGTTTTTTTATTTCACATTTTTGTTCAAAGAAGTAATGTGCTATTTTTTTTCTAAGACATCGCCGACTTGGAATTTTAACGTTATTGTTTGTGTCCAAGTTATCAATCATACGAATAAAGTATGGATTTTCTATAGCTCGTAAGGGTATCATGGAGTGAATAAAAAAATTTACGAAATCACGTTCGAAATCTTCTTGGGAAACAGGACCCTTTACTTTCAGTGTAGCTTCACTATTTTTGCAAAAAGAGGTTCCAACTTTTCTTTTCTTTTGTTTTTTAGACACGTCCTGGTGCTTACGATATTCTTCAACTACTGTAGATCCATGTATACGCTTCAAATGACTTACAAAATTTGAGGAACTGTTACGATGACCTTTGATATGGACAGTCTTTTTCGGTAAACACTTCACACAAATTGCGACCGTTTTAGAATCTGATGACTTTTCGGGAACATATTTGAAAAAAGTACCATCAAACACGACACTCTTACTTTGCGAATTACT
Source organism: Eumeta japonica (assembly GCA_005406025.1). Taxonomy (NCBI): domain Eukaryota; kingdom Metazoa; phylum Arthropoda; class Insecta; order Lepidoptera; family Psychidae; genus Eumeta; species Eumeta japonica. The sequence goes on from BGZK01001776.1 coordinate 29,190, forward strand.
ATCCAAAGTCCCAAAACTAGCTTCATTTGCACTTGAATTTGATGTTCCGGCCACAAAGTTACTTTCATTCAATGACATAACTGAGTCTTCTTCACTGACATCCATAATAATGATTTTAATACTCAAAAATCATAGAAAAGTAAAGTAAAACGAGCGTGCGCGCACAAGCATCCAAGACGCTTGAACTGTAACTCAACATAAAACAAAGAGCAGACAGCTAGCGCGTGTAACATGTTTCAACCTGTCGGCGGGTGCGGGCGGGTGCGCAGGTTGCAAACGGAAGTCCGCCGCAGCAACGAACGCTGCGCCGCACAGTGGATCGACTCTATACAGACGGTTGGACATAGGGATGCAAAAAATTTATTACTTGTTTTTCGAAAAGTAAATGATGTCATCGTATTGCTTTAACGATTATAAGACTAACTAAATTATACTTGTATTATTTTATTTATTTATTAATCATCTCAGTGCAACTGTATTGAACTTTATAAACACAAATAATATATTTAAGAAAGCTATATAATATAGGGTGTAAAGGATGGCTTACCAAACTAAAACATGGACTCAGACCATCATCATAAGTAACGTACCGAAGGAATTTTTTCTCGGAAAAGAAAAAATTTTGGCCTTTCTATACAAAATTAGCAGCCGACTTTAATATTTTGTATGCAGAGTCAAAAAATTTTTTCATTTCCGAACCTAATTCCTTCAGTACTTTACTCAAGATGATGGTCTGAGTTTAGTCATGACTAATGATTGATCTCGTTAGTTATGATTAAATTAGTCATGACTAAATTAATCATGATTAGATCAATCATGATTGATCAATTGATTGAATAAATTAGTTGATTTGCCCAACACTGGTAATCCACAATTATTCGTAAAATAATTGTTTTTTTAGCGTTCAAGAATGAAATTAAATTAATTACATTATATTGTACATATTTTTTAATATTATTGAAGTTCTATGTCTTCCTTAATACCTAATATTTAAGAAATAACAGTTATTGACACTTGAAAGTTGACAGTATCTACACTGACAGGTGACGTTTCGGTGAGAAAATCGAAGAATAAAGAAAGGCAATATTTTGCATTACAAGAATATTCATCAATTCATGAAATCACTTGTATATTTTATGTTCTGTAAATCTATTGGATCATTGTTTTAAGCATAAAAATGTTTTGGAGTGGCAACTATATTACAGTGAGAGAGGCGAATTCTCTTCTAAAAGAGGAGGTTGGTAAAAATTTGCAATTACAATGGTTTATGTTTAAAATGTTATTAGTAAAATAAATGTCCTAATTAATTATGTTATTAATACATCAATGATGTTTTTAATAAAGAAAGTGCTAAAGGTGAAACTTTCCTTACAGAATGTGACATTAACGCAAATTCTCGAAGCCGATGATATTCTCCAAGAATGTAAAGCTGATAAAGCAGCACTTGTGCAATAGTAAGTATTCGTTTTCTAGGAAAATTTTTAGTTGAATGATGAAAAAAAATTTTTTTACCTTTACTCATTTACAAAAAAGTAACTTATTTTAAAATTAATTATTGATATTTATGGATGGGTTAATACATATAGCTCAAGTGAGAAGTGGAGGAATAGTTTTAACACAAGCCAAATCTAGTAATTCTATGATATTCACTGATTTTGATCCAGGGCGTACAATGTTTCTGAGTTTAGGCAAAAATTTGATATTAACACGCTTCTGATTCAGTACTTAAAATTTTTTTATTTTAAAAATTCACATAATAAATTGACTGGAAAGGATAAAAATGCTTATTACTTATTTACCAATCACTTTTTCTTATCTTTATATAGAATACATAGAACCAGTGTGGACAATGCAAAAGCTGGAAAAACTTAGGTCCCAAAAAATTTGTTACTGTTATGTATGCTGAATTTTACTTTCCATAAAAACTATTCAAACACATTATTACATATTCTAATATGGAGTAAAGTTTGCATGGCAAATCCTGAACAAAATACTTAACCAAACCACTTAAATAAGCTTTGTCCATTCATGGAACAAAATAACGATCCAAGCCAGTCTTTTGATGTAGCACACAGAAATAGGTTTAAAAGCTGTATTGGAAGCAGAGCAACTGCTACAGTCTTTGTGGTTATTTAATTTTGACATATGTGACAACACTTTGGAATAAATCCACACATATTAAAGGAAAAGGGCAATTTCTATTAATTTAGTGTGTATAAATTGAATGACTTGAGCTAATAATTGCCATTAGATATCCATTATCAGGTGTTAACTAAATTGGTTTTATACAAATTAACAAGTGTAAATTTGCAGTTTTATACTATTTGTGCCTTTTTTTGCTTGAGTGATATTGTTTGCAGACCATGTTCATGCTTTTTTTTTTGTTTATTTCATTTTGAATGAGATGGGTCCCTTTGCAAAAAAATTCTTTTGTTGAAAAACTTGTTTTTACACTAAGCAGATACATGCTATATATATACAAACGCCTTAGACTATGAATTTTATCTGGTAACTTCTAAATTTGTAGTGTCTTTAAAGTATATCAAAGATCAGTAACAGATAGCAATGTAAAGCAAAAGTTCATTGTGGTCCATTATATTTTCCATTATTTTTGAAAAAGAAGATAGAACTTTGCATTTACTTAAAATGTCTTTTAAATCTTCATGGTAGACTTAGGTCTAGACCTGCAAGGTCTGGGCCTAGGGTGGTAAAATTTTAAGGAGTACCAAAAAAAAAAGTTGCCAAAATTTAAATGATGCCTTTTTTCCCTATTGATTAAAAGTAAAAATTGATGAAGTTTTTCATATATTTTTTTCTCTCGCTGTTAAACTGGTCAAATGGGCTAGCATTATTATCTATTGGGGCACAATTAGTACAAGAAATGGCGTATCGTTATATCGTTAATGTTTTTATACAAGCCAAAGCAATAAAAAAAACTCATTTTGTGATTCATTATTATTAATTCTCTAATTGTATGTTATACATTAGTAATGTTGATAATATTTTGTAATTGTATGTATCGAAGAATAATATATTTTTATCATACTTAAAATAAGTTTATCATTATTGAAATCCTTTAATGTGTGTATTTATACAATCTGTCCAGTTGAAGCTTATGAAATTAAACCTTGTGAAATACTGATCCCGGTGATGAAGCAGGGTTATAACCTATCGGAATGATTGAATTTGACCTCAGTAAAAAGTTTACAGTTTTTCTGCTGTTTACATTTTAATTTTTTTAGAAAGTTACCATTTTGCCATTATTTTTCATTTGTCTCATCTAAATAATTTTTTCTTATGATTTATTTTGTAGACGTTAATTAAGGACAGTGATAACACATCTTTACAATAGAGTGGTAATTTCCATTAAGAATGGAAAATATACTTTTTGACTTTTCCCCTTTATGGTTTTCAATGCCATACTTAGATTTTTCACCATGAAAAAAATGTACTACACAAACACGAACATGCATTCAATAAATTTTCCTGTTTTGGGCAGATTACAAAATGGTACAAATTTAAAAATTACTTTTTTATTCAGTGAAAAATTACAGTCATTAGAATAAAATAAGGTGAAAATCTTGAACAATTTCCATAATTTGTTTTTCTTCTATTTTTTTGTGAGAGATGTAAAACTCATACAGTTTGTAGCATTTGTTAAGAAAAAAAATAAATGAATGTGATCGTTTTGTTCTAGTTTATTATTATAAGTGCTAATTAAATTAATAAAATAAAAAACACTCCTTCAAAAACATATTAAAAGATTTTTTTTAACATATTTAAAAAAAACTGACAATTACTTTCAAAAACAATTAATTGTTTTTGGACTCGGTTCCAGCTATAGGTAAATCAAACACAGACATGTTTAGTCAGAAGATCTCCCTTTTGGCTCAATATTTAATGTTTCATATTCATGTTTATAGCTTGTATGTTCTTTTGCCTCGCTTTAGCTGGAATCGTTTTCTTAGCAAAAAACTAATAGAACTAATTAGTTGTTTTTGAAATTTGTTTAAAAAAATCATTTAAGATGTTTTTGAAGGCAGATTTTTATTTCTTTTGTATCTTATTTTGTTTTACATTTTTAACTTACTTTATAACTTTATAATTCATTTAACTATTTGGCATATGGATTAAGCCATGTTTAATAAAATTGACCAGTCATCACCTTTACCTACTGAGCAACTGGAAAAGCAATTCTAATCTTGAATTTTGTCCATTACAGTAGACCCCCGGTAATTTGGCCCCTGTCTAATCCAGCGTCCCTTGTAATCTGAGATGCCTATTACTGTTGATTAGTGCATGATTAAACTTAATTTGTCAGATTACAAGGTACTCTTTTCAAAAAAATCTGGCCAATGGGGGTCTTAGGCAGTACTCTATAATCTGCCACTGTATATTGATCTGTAATTTGTGGGATTATAAGGTACACCTTTTCAAAAAAATCTGGACTATAGGGGGTCTTAGACAGTACTCTATAATCTGACACTGTATATTGATTTGTGATTTGTGGGATTACAAGACACTCTTCAAAAAAATCTGGACTATAGAGAGTCTTAGGCAGTACTCTATAATCTGATAAATTCAGTAGTCTGACACTGCCCTGCAAAACGTTTGTCGGATTACTGGGGATCCACTGTATTCATTATTCCAGGGTCTTTATATTCTTAAGTGGAGTGCAACTACCAAATTATGCTTATACGAACTATTATTATTTTTTATAATATAAAAGTTTTAGCATTTTATAGATCACATTTTCATTCGCTTCCACATTAAATTAATTCACTCTATTTTTATTATCGCTAAAGAGTTCTGATGTGTTCCTGCTAAGATTGTCATGTTAGAATTATATACATAAATGGAAATAGATAGGTGGATCAAAGTAGTAATTAATTTATTTCTGTGTATACTAAGTATTACTACTATTAAAGAGCAGTTTCTGAACTATTAAGGAGTGTTGTGTCTTCCATCATCAGCTTAGCAAAAACTTAAATAACTAAAAAAAGAACTCAATCACACTATACGTGCCTATATTATTTGAAGGTGTCCCACGATTTCCTTGGGATGCCATCATCAGATCCTGACAAGGTGACTATGGAATAACCTTAGAAGTATACTCTTTCAAATAAAAAAAAATCAAAATTGGTCTACAATTGACAAAATTTTAGCTGAGGAGTTCCAGTGGCCATCTGTGGTCTTCTTTGTCAGTTATGTGTGACTAAATGATACTTTCTAAATGCAAATGCTTGACTTGTGGCCGAAAACAAAATCACTATATGTAGACTTTAATATTTGATGATGCTCCTCAATTCCTCATACACCTCATCAGAAATGGATTTTGAAAAAAATGGAACCAATCTGAAGTAAATCCTTTTAAATAAAAGCGATTCTTCCAAATTGGTTGATAAATAACAGAGTTCTGAGTAACAAACATAAAAAAATGCAACTGAATTGTGAAACTCCTTTTTATTGAAATTAGTTAAAAATGTTAATATTAATACTCGCATTGAAAAAATATTGTGAAATTTTTTTCAATGCAAATACCCTAAGAGAATTTTTAGTCTGATATTTTTTTAGGTCATAAATTCAAAATTTAAAGGAGCATAGCAAAAAAAATCAACTTGCTTATTAATGATCAATGTAATGTATATGGTCTATGTAAAATCAATTAAAAATTCTCATTTAAAACCATTAATGGATTGACTGTTTCAGGTTCACAGCTTTTTTACTATTTTAAATAAATTAATCCAAAAAATTAAATACATAATTTAAATCCACTATACATTTTCAATATTAATATGTAATGATTTTTTTTAGTGTTTTTTTCCTCATGCTGTGTGATTTTGGTTTCAGTCTCACTAGTCCGGAGATCTTGGCAGAACTTATAACATTGATTACTGAAGAGCCATCAAAAGAATTAGAATTACAAATGCAGTATCAGCATGCAAGTATGGCTTGTGAAGTACTTTCAAGTAACATGTCTACAATGAGTGATCGTCTTTCTTCCAACTTTGTCCAAATGAATCGTCTCTGTGATTTCATTAACAAGGAGCCTCCTTTGAATTCTTTACTGGCTTCATTTTTTAGTAAAACTGTGGAAATGTTGTTAGAACGGAGTCCTAAGCAGGTAAATAGTATATTTAGTTTTGATTTTTAATATTTATTTTCTTATAGTTGCCAGCACTGTAGATTTAGTTGTTAGTATAGTGAAAGTGGGTTCGTGACCCAAATCAGGACTTGAAGTGAAATAGCATTCAGGATTGATGACAAGATTGGGATCGAAGCCAAGATTGGAACGTAGAGCAAGTTTGACATAAAAATTGATAGTGGACTGAATTGGAGATCTAGAGCTAGCGATTGGTATCGAGACTAAATTTTGTTATTTAAATTACATAAATAACTGAACTCATTAGAAAATTTCATCCTGTATTTTACAATTATCATTTTATACATTGACCACGAAAATAAGGCCACTAACAATTGAGATAAAAATTCAGTATTTATGTCGATATATGGCATGGTACATGTTTCACTACACTAAACAATAAGTGAACTATATGAAACACGTTACAAGAAATGCTGATATGCGATGTTATCAAAATGTTTGTAATTAGGTGTATGGAGGGCAGGACTAATGCATGGTCTAGTACTTATTCTTACATTCTTAACGTCTATTAAAAATGTCCATCATATCAACCAATGTTATTGGAACTTTGCAGATTTGTTGCATTTGTGTTTTATATGTTTATTGATGCTAACTTAGTGTATGCTTGATAATTGTTTGTAGTGCAAACAATTTAAAATTGGCATATTCAAAACTTATAGTTTCTTCGATTTTATTTTTCGTTGATAAGTCATTAAAGTTTTTCTTTAAATATTAATACCGGTAAACATAATTACAGCACATTTTTCATTAGATTTCTGTGAAATAAGCCAGTATTGTATCAATATGTTACTTGGTTTCCATTTTGTACAAACAAAGTTGTTTATTATTGTGATCCTTTTAGAAGTTCTGTCTAATATCGATAATGTGTCTATAATGATATTAAGAACATACAATAATGTGAAATTTTAATATTTATGGTATGTTATTTATTCTTTAATAGAAGATTTATCTGTCTGTATAAGAATTTTCTTTTGTTTATTGTACATAATATTTATCAGCAATAAATAATATAGATATTCTATTGTGAAGTTGAAACTTTAATAATAACTTTTAATTTTCAGGACTGTTACCTGTATCACATAGTATGTTTGAGAGCTGTTGATTTTTTTAAGGCACGTCAAGACTTTTTACCTAATCTTCTTCGGCACATATCTACTTCTGCAATAATGGACACGTTCAAGCACTTTATGCGCCTGGAACAGGGATTCGACAAAGTTATTTTATCTGTGAGTAGAATAATGTTTTTATTAATAGTATGAAATACAAAAAAGAAAGCTTTCTTACATGTTTCGTTACGGACTATTATTCATTTTAATATTAATTTTAATTTCTTTGTGAGTTAGTACAATATTTAAATGTGCATGCTAGGGCTTAGAGTATTTTCTGCTGCTTACTTTTTAAACTAGTGGAGCAAGATTACATTTTTATAAATCAACGTCAATTTAGTAAAAATTTTATTTTACTAACAAATTTCAGTAAAATAAATGTACATATATTATAGGTAAAATTACTACTATTTGTGTAGCTTACTGTAAAATATAACTTGCTACAAAAAAGAAATTAAACAAAATGTATTTTTTTTCAAAACTCATTCTCTAAAGATTGGTAATTATTATGGCAGTGCACTATTGCTAGAAAATTACAGGGTTGAGCTACTTTCTTCACAAGAAAAAATATTAGATCAGGTGATGATGTGTCTGTTGAGATCCCTATGTGTGTGTGTATGGTGATATAGGGTGGTGACCCTACATCATTGATCGGTTATTTCATCTTAATGGTCACTAAATGTGTTAAAGTATTCCTATGCATTCACACTTTTAATGGCACGGAACACATGGAATTGTGTTGTCATTCAACATACAAATCAGAGATGTGCGTTTCAGATTGTATCGCGTGAGAACCTAAAATTGGACAATTAAATAATATAGAATTTGCTTAAATTTTTGCCCCTAGGCGACGTTAACTTACTACACCAATACTTAATAGATCAGGGAAAAATTTTTTTCATATTTTATAAGTAAAAAGTTGCAATAAAATCTTTGGAGTTGTGCTGTTTTTATTTGGTTAGTTTTGACACCATTACACAGATGACATTTTAAATAAGAAAACTCCCACAGGAGCTCACTGAAAGAAATCTAATGAATTGTATACTCATTTGCAATTCTTTATTAAAATTAAAGGTAATGAAACCGGACCATTTAAAAAAAAAATCGCTTGTTGGTGATGAAAAATGCATTACCTACAATAAGAACGTGCCAAAAACATTAAAAGACAAGTAAGCTCTACAGACTATAGCGAAATCCAGATTAACTCGCAATAAGTTCATGCTATGTGTATAGTGGGATTGGAAAGGCATTGTTCATTATGAGCTTTTATCGCCGGGAAAACCATCAATTCAGATCTCTACTGTCAACAGCTGATGAGTCTCAGCAAGAAGTAGAGAAATAACGATCGGAATTGATGAACAGCAAGGGTGTGATTTTTCACCACGATAATGCTAGACACCACACACATCTTCAGCCATTCAACAAATATTGAGAGAGTTTGGTTGGGAACTGTTAATGCATCCACCATATAGCCTTGACCTTGCACCCTTAGATTTTCACCTGTTTCAGTTTTTTCAGAATCCTTTAGGTAGTGTTAGGTCAACATCAAGAGAGGACTATGAAAACGGTTAGTCCCAGTTTTTTGATCAGAAGTCCCAAAATTTCTAAAGCAGTGGGATTATGCTATTACCTACAAAACAGCAAAACGTTGAATAAAATGGCGTATATACATTGTGGTTAAATGTAAACAAAATATGATTATAAATTATCCTGAATTTAACAAAGTATGAAAAAACCTTTTACCTGACCCTGTACCATATGGAATCGATCATGCATCTTTCAGCCAATATTCATAATCTCATTCTTTTTAGAACAACTTTGCCAAAGAAGCCATAGTCATTGAAGGAGACATTTCTGAGAAAAATAGCTTAAAACTTGTCTTAAAAATTTATGATGTTCTAACCTTGGAACCTAGTTAAAGGTCGTGTGTTACACCATGCCCATTTAGCTAGCGTTCACGAAGTGCGATCAGTCAAGTGCTGGCACTCGTTCGTGATACCGCGTCTCGCTAGCTAAGTGCCAAGCGCGCCCGCGTGTTTTAATTTCCAAAGAGTGTTTGTGTGTAACAAAGTGTTTTGTTGTAAGTGTTACGTTTACAATATGGACGTTTTTAAAATCAAGATAATGTGTGATTAATATTGAAGTGTAACAAATAGCCTTTCACTGCTATCGAATATGCAAAAATGATTTATTGTTTGAGAGTTTGCATATGTGACATTGCTGCGGTTTTAAGATTTGACTGTGAAATTTATCCTGATAGTCAACAACCTGCGAGTTCGCATGTAATATTGCGTGCTGTGTATCGTCTATGTGATAATTTGCCTTAGTTTGCTTTGTTTGTTTATAGGCGAGTGGAACACTTGGAAAATCAGAAACTAATCTAATAATACCTTTGACCACCTTTACGTCACTGACAACATCAAGTGTTATTTGTAGGTAAATAACTAGATAAATTCTTTAAAAATAATAACATAGGATAGCCCGAGCGCAAAATTCGAGTTCGTCACATGTTTGGGGCACGTTGTATGACGCGCGCGACGTCCGGCGCGGCGCTCGCGATGGCGGCCTGGCCGAGCATTGAATAGGGTTGTGTCTATATTATTTATAACTATATTTTAATATTTTTATTATAGTTACTTTGACAAAGTTGTTTTGAAAATTACTTATAGGTGTTACTCAATCAAATTTGATAGCTCAACGTAAGGTATTATTTTTGATTTTTTAAATGTTCGTTTTTTTGTGTTGGGTGTTTTTTAAATTTTTAATTTAATTTTTATTTTAAAATTTTTGTTGTTTTTGTGTTAATCCTAGCCTGCATACCAAATTTCACATTTTTAGGACTGCAGAAAGCTTCTTAGTTGAATACACTGATCTGCATCCCCTCTAAGGGAGGTTAGGGAGATAAAGGTTATAAGTTTCTTAATTTATTTGTCGTTTGTGTGTAAATCCTAGCCTTCATAATGAATTTTTTCCAAATTTATATCACACATATGTTTGCAAGTAAAGTAAATACCCATTATGCATCTAAGATTCCTACTGCAGCTAACAAAAGAGCTTTAAAACGGCTGAACCAATTTTGATGAAACATATCTAAGAACCATCGCGGGAACACCTGCTTTCAAATAAAGAAAATACCGCATCCAAATCGTTTCACCTGTTTCAGAGCTACGGTGCCATGGACAGACACACAGAGCGGTCAAACTTATATTACCCCTCGTTTTGCATAGGGGATTAAAAAAAAGGAGATTATGAATATTTGCGAAAAGATATATGATTGATTCCATCCTTTATATGCCGCGGTATATTATAAAAATAGCAGGAGATTCTGCTGCATATATATATTTTATTAGGATATCTGCTACAATAACACATATTATGTGAAACTTGGAAAAGATATTACAATATTTTATTGATAGGACAATCAAGGCGACGTATGCTTAGTGGTAGGCTTCCAAACTGAAATACTAAGAGATTATGTCTGTTTATTAAAAGACGTATGACCATGTAAAGTCATATCTATATTGTATAATATTAATTAATAATCATCACAATAATCAAATTAATAATATCACAATAATCAAATTCCTTGTTAAATTACTTTGATTCCAATAGCCTCTAATGAGATAATGTTTTTACAGTGGTTAGAGGAGCATCAATTCTTGGAGAGCTTAATTCAAATTGCATGCGGATCCTACGCGAGTGCGCGGACTCTGTCCACTGACCCCGACAACAAAGGTATTATTGTGTTTGTAAAATATATTCTGTTTTCAAATTCCAGTGGAAATATTTTTTATAATTTGTTTGTAAATAATAAACAAATTATCTCGCATTTCTTCTCGGAAGAAATTATTGCGAGATAATTTCTTGCAATTATCTCGCAATAATTACAAGAAAGCAATATATTGCGATTGATTCAAGTTTTCTTCTTTTCAATTTTTTTTAATTTTACTTTTGTTTTTTGTTATCATATCTAGCTACCTTTATATTTCATCGAAAAGTTGTTTTAAGTATCAGCTAAATAGTCTTATTTTTATAGTATTTATATGACACTATATATGTGTAGTTTTGTCACCTGAAGGTGAAACTGATGAAGCGAATAAAGATGCTGAGGATGAATTGGAGCGACAGCGGCGCAACGAGCGAATACGCACAGTGGGAGCAGCTAACGCAGCCAATCTACTCTGCGAAATTATACTTAGTGTTTGTGTTGACGACAGTTCCACCACAAGGTTAAATTATTAATTTATTTCTCACTCATTCTTTTATAGTTTTTTCCTTTTTTTTTCCTTTTCACATAATAAGTATCTATTTTTAAGAATTCTTCATTGTTTATTATCATGCTATATATTAGCATATAATAAAATGTACTTTTTTTGTGATATTAAAATTTATGATACACAGGAGTAATGTAGCAGCAACATTGGCAGCACGATTGAAGTCTGCAGATGGCGTGGCATTGGTTTTACGTGGCATGTTCACATCGCCAACTGATTTCCGGCGACATGCGCTCGTAAATGGCTGTCAAATATTGTTGGCACTATTGCGTGATGACCCCATATTGTAAGCATATTGAAAAAAATTTAAGTAATCACAAAAGTATCCTTCGTTCTACATTTTTTTAATCCACTCATTGGTTACAGAGGCGGGCTACAACCGTCAGGTGAGCGCAGCGCCGTGGAGCTGGTAGTAGCGCCACATTTACCTCTTCTGCATCAGGCATTGCTCCAGGATCCTGATCCAGCACCACACGCCCCTTATGAGGTGATTTTGCATTGAAATTGACATAATTTAGCATCTTTTGAGTACTTTGTTATTTTTATTTTATTTACGTGTTTCATTTTATAAATCATGCCTATTTCGCAGAAGGATAGAGACTGTGTAGTCTGTCGAATACCATTTTTTTACCATAGTCACTACATGTTTCAAACTAAACCGTTTCCTGACATCACTATTCCTATATGTATTTTTCAAAGACATTCCACACATATTATGCAGCGATTGCATTTCCACTGCATTGATTTTACTTTCACTTTACGTTTATGCCACACTCAACTTTTACTCGACCTTCACATCCGTTCATTGTTAATACGTCCCACATATTATTAAATTATCTTTGTGATGTGCACAGCAATCTACGACATAAATTTTTATTTTTTTAAATTGTTCCTTTCATAAAGGCAGAATACCCTACCAACAGTTATTTGACATTTCTTTAGACAATTTTTGCAACAATTTAATTATTATTTATTTAAACTATATTCTGTCTGATTTGAATAAAGATTTTTCCTATTAAAAGCACGAGATCATTTGTATTATTAGTATAACAATTATTCTATATGTTCATAAAACAACAATTTACTGCATTTTCTCCCTTCGATTTTCAGCAACAAAATGGCGCAAATTGCGGTAGCGGCGTCAGTGGGACTGGTGCAGTGGGCGCAGCACGACTGCAAGTAGCGACTCTAATGGGCCAGTTAGCTGTTTCCGAGGTGCAAGAGGTGGCGGGCACGCTTGTTACACTCGGTATGCATGTTTTGATCCTTAATAGCTCATTTAGACATCTCCATTATACATATCTCGTTCATTGCAGGTACTCCGGCGACTTTGCTCGATATGTTTTTCCAGTTTCCTGGCAATAACTTCTTGCATGCGCAAGTGCATGCGTTAGTAAAAGCGGCTCTGGCGAACGTGCCACATCGGATGCTCTATGCCAGACATGTATGCTTTATTTAAATTTGATTTTTTTTGTCAAGATAAAGTTCCATTTGTTAATTTTAAGTTAAAGTATTAGTTCCATGATTTTCAATGAGGAATTGGTTTTTTCCATTTGAAATTTTAGGTATTTATATGTCATATTGTAAATAGACATTCAGAGTCACCATGTATATTCATATAAATAAAATATTTTTTCTTGGAATTTGATATTTAAAAGTACATAATGTTACTATTGGTTAATATGCATTGTAGTTGCTGCTGGAATGTGATCTATTGACAAGGCTGATGGATGCTTTCGAAGAAGATGAAGCCAAGAGGTATTTTTCACAATAATTTTCCTACTCCACCCATGCGAGTGAAACTTATTGAAATATTGTTGAATATTTTAGGGCGGATGGTGGCGCTCGTAGTGGATACATGGGATTCGCATTGTTGATGGCGGCGCGTGTGCAGCGCGCGCTGGAGGCAGACAGTGCACTGGCCGCCCCACTGGATACATGCCCAGATCTGCTTCGCAAATGGAATGACTTTTGTAACACCAAACTCAAGACTGCGCTCACACATCACGATACACCTCTAGTTAGTTCCTGTTCATTTATTTTTGGGTGGATTTTACTTGAATACTGTAATTTTGGGTTAAGTTTTATTTTAGATATAGAAATATATATATATATTGTAAAGGCCTTCTATTATTTATTTTGACCTTAATAATAAAATAAATTTAATATGCTTTAAATAAATTGATTAATTGGTCTCTAAAAAAACGAAATAGGATCAATGCGAAGAAAAAATGACATTATAAATGTTTGTTTTATATATTTAAATTTGTCCAATAACAAACTCATACCAAATTATATTTTAACAATATGTAAAATATATTAAAACATTTGAAACATGTAATAAAATATGTTTTCTACTATGCAGTGTATTATGATATCAATTTTGGTTTCAGGGCGGCTATTATCCACCTGAAAATGTATATGAGGTATGTGTTACCATATACTAACTTCCATAATAACTATTAGAGTTTATCAATTTATAATATCTTTCAGTTTAATGACGTAACTGCGGATGGAGTTGAACCTTTGCAAGATCTCAATGGTGAAGATATCGGTGAAGTAAGTCAAAATTTTTAGACCGAAAAATATAAAGTTATTCATTTAAGAAAGTAATTAATATGACATATATTAACACTTATATTACAAGTGATATGTTCCATTTGCATTCTAAATTATGTAAATCACAATATACACATATAGTTTAATATCATGTGGAATAAAGTGTATGTAATACACAAATGGCTATCTTTATATTAAAATGTTAGGGTATGAATATAATCAGAGCTATTAATCTACGATCATGTAGGGGTGTTAATAATATTTATAATAAATGTCTTATTGGTGTGTCGGTTAGTTATTGTGTAACTTCTCAATGACTTGAAAAATTGGGCTAATATTCACACAATATTATTTTGTCAAACCAGATCTTACTCTGCTAGGATCTGTTAGATAGCGCCGTCGTCAAGTTGTCAATAAATTCTATATTTGTGCCCTAAAGTGGTTCATATAAAATCGCAAAATATAGATTAGATAGTTTATAGTGTTCTGGATGTTAATAAGATCTATGCATTATATGTTCACATGCTCAATAAAAAAAAAATTATTTTTTTTTGGAAAGTTTCTGCAAAATGTCAAAAGAAAACAAAACCTACACGTCATTTAGTTTGAAGGGTAGAATAAGTTCTACCTGGCCAGTTAATAATTCATAGAATATTTTATCATTGTAAGGTAAGCGGTACGCCGGAAGGCGGTGGGCGCGGCGAGGGCGGCGGCGCAGAGGATGGCGATGGGCTCGCCTTTGACACTCCACAAAACGTAAGTTCTGAATGAACTTAGTCTAATTACACAATTGGTGACTATAGTAAAAAATAACATAACTTCCAAAAGTTCCGATTTTTTTTTACGTGTTTTCCATACGCGATTAATATAACTGCTACTTAAATACATATATGAAGCATAAAGTACAAGTTGTCATCTATTGTATATTTATTTATAGTATTATATTGGTACACATCACTTGTGTACCTACCTAATACTTACCCATAGCAAGTATTTTAGAAGAATATATAGAAAGTTTTGTTTCCTAAATAGGTTATACCGTATGGAATCGATCACACATCTTTACGCAAATATTCATAATCTCCTTCTTTAGAACAACTTTATCAAAAAAACCATAGCCATTGAAGTAGCCATTTTTGAGAAAAATAGCTTAGGACGTGTTCGAAAAAATTTACGATATTCAACCTTACGACCTTGAAGGTTGTGTGTCACGCCGCGCCCCCCAAGCACGTGTCGCTTCGATCGTGTGTGAACACTTCGTCTTCCCAGTTACCTCGCGCCGCCCGCGTGCGGTCGTTATCCTTCCAAGGAACTTTACGTATTTTGTCATAAGTATTACGTTTACGATAATATATAATGTTGATATTGAAGTATTTAATAACAATGCCTTTCACTGCTATCGAATATTCAAATATGATTTATTGTTTCGGAATTTTCATATGTAACATTGCTGCTGCTCTAAGGTTTACAGTGAAACTTACTCTGACAGTCAACAATCTGTAAATCCGTTAGTAATATTGCTTGATGTGTATCGTATACGCGATATTCTGCCTTGTTTGTTTAAAGATGAGTGGAACATATGGAAAATCAGAATAATTTAATAATACCTTCGGCGACTTACATCACAGACAACATTAAGTGTCATTTGTAGGTAAGTGAACTAGATAATTTTTTTTAAAATAATAATTAAAAGTGCCCGGGCACGGTGCGGGTGGCGTCCAGCACGGCGCGCACGAAGACGGTCTGACTGACCATTTAGTAGGATCGTGTCTATATTATGTTACATTATATATAAATATATTTTCAATAATATATTTTGTTATAGTTACTTTGGGAAAGTTGTTCTAAAAAAGTAGGAGATTATGAATATTTGCAAAAGATGCATGATCGATTCCATCCTGTATAGCAGTAAAATCCACATCAAAACATGATTTATTGTTATATTTTTGACGAGGAAGTAAGCAGATATACACTATTACAGATATTTATGGATAAACGTTTTACAATTTATTTTTCAGTAGATCTGATTTTGATCCACAATTTTGTCTAGATGAACTGAATCTCCGATAAAAACTGATTTTTCCCCATATTATTGAGCACTTGTTCTGATACTGCCCTCAATCCTTGTTAAATTATTTAATGCTCGTGAATTACTAATTATTCATTTACTGTAAACGTCGCATTAAAGTTAAATTAGTGATTTTCAGGCTTTATGATAATACACACGTGCGAACTTCCAATAGCTTTTACTTAAATATGAAGAAGTCAAAATAAATTTAAAAAATTAAGTATTTAAACTTCACATACGCTCAAATAAAGTAGAATTAGTTTATTTCTATTTGGGAAATGTAGATTACCAAGAAAAGCTGATATAATTTCTTTATTAATATTATATATTTTTGCATATTCTATGTAGATGGAGGCGGCGCGACGCACTTTCTTGGATATGATAGGTGATCGCTACGACAATGTGTGAGTAATCATATATTCAATACACAACTGTTATTGATAATATTGATTTTTCCACAAACGTTTGTGTTGTAGCATGACCAATATGTGGGATGACTATGATGACTCGAACAGAGAACGAGCGCCTGTCCAATTAGAAGAGGAGGACGTACAGCATCCGTTAGCACAACAAGTGCTGACCGATGTCTCACGTAAGTCATATCCTGTGGATGCGGTAGGCATCTTGGTGTGCATTGTGTTTACCATTCTGATAATTTGCAGCTTGGGAGACCCCTTCGGAGACTTCCGTAGGCGCTTGTACTGAGGGTTGGGCCGACTTCGGTGGTGACGCTTTCGGGAGTGCGGATCCGTTTGCGACCACAACGCCGGCCGCATCGTCCGCTGATACAGACTATGCTTTTTGGAATTATAAACGTATGTAATTATCCTGTTTGTCATTCAACACTATTATACCCTTTATATGTAAAATATATATATATGTATGTTGATTACAGATATGGGTAGGGGATCAGGTACGGGATTGGAAAACGCTTCCAGTGAGGAACTAGAGCTGGCAAATAACCTCCTTAATGCTATGAGTATAATGACACCCGAAGACGTCAGAAGTATTATGGACACGAGTGCCCCGTCGGTCCTGGCGCAATTGTCCGAACGTGACACGGACACTTCGGAAGAAATGATAGCAAATCCCGAGCTACAAATAAATGTTCCGTCTTCCATGGATAGCTCTAAAACATCTTCCACTGCGCCAGATGTCGATGCTCCTGCGATTATAAATTCTTTAACGACAGATATAACGGAGCCTCCGAGGGATTGTAGCACGACCGTTACTACAACGATTCCTAATAATGCAGTTTCCATCGATACCATATCGTCCGACATCACAAATGTAACTGAGACAACATCTCAAGCTAAAGAGAAGTCTTCAATTGCAAATGAACAGACGACTTCGCCGGTGATTAGTGCGACGGCAGCGCTTTTGCTGGATGATACAACAGCCATTCCCCTGGCAGAAACCATTCCAACAATGTCTTTGGATGAGAGAGTTCTGCCGGAGAGTACCTCTACAAACTCCTCAGTGGAGAGTGACGCGGACATAGCCGCAGCAGAAAGTACACCGGCAGAGAGATGATTGATTAAAGTGCAGTAGCGAACGAAGTGCAGTACCCATCGTGGACGGCACTCGGACCATGCCCTGCATTGCTTTTCTCTCATAAATCAATTATAAACACTCCATTTGAGCGTAAAGCATAGGGTCCAATGTTACTATTATTCACAATATTTAAAACGCTCTGTGATTGGTTTCATATTTCAAATGTCAACATGCATTAAAAATTTGCGTCTCAGTGTTGTGGTCTGAGCTTGTGATACACAATTTTTTTATATAGAAAATTTCATACTTATAAGTAGCGGAAGTACGAAGTACAAAGACGCGAAGTGGTGGCCTTTGTTTCCAAATTTAAAATCTATTATTATTCATGTCGTTTATGTACATCCATGTTTGAAATACTAGTCCAACCATGAACATAAATAATGATAAAATGATGAAATAAAAAAAAATGAACACTTGTGACTTTAATATTTAGGTCTGCCATAATTTATGTAAAGTTATTGATCTGTCTTCGTTAACAAAAATTAATAAACAAAAATACATTTGATCATTATCAGGAAATGGATCTCGAGTAATAGACATAAATGTCGCATTTTATAATATATAGTGATATTATACATTACTTTTTCATGTACAATATACATTTAATTAGTTGAATTATTGTAAACGACACGAGGGGCCGCAACCCCGCGTCCACCCTCGTCGCATCGCTTTTTATATTCGTTAAAACGTACTTGTGCAATATCTTTATTATAACTTATGTTTTGTATCGAAATTTAATGACCAACAAATTGTGCAATTCCTTATGAGCGGGATAATAACAGAGGTCGCGACCGAGCACGCATTGCATCGCGGCGGCGGGCCGGTCGCTTTATAATTATTGTAAACAGATTTTCATATCGAGACACATATCGACCCGCCGCAGCCGGGATGCGCATGCGTGCAACAGACGCGCGGCTTCATGCACGTAACAGTGTGTCATGCTATCCTGTACACTCGTGTGACCGGTCCAGAGACTTATGGTGGGAGCCCGATATCGCCTCTGGCTTCGTTTGTACATAGTGCGTAGAATCGTGTAGGTCACCGGCCGTAACGAGACTTGTGCCTTGCGCGGCGGCGTGGGCGGCGGGGACAGGCCTGCGCCGTTCGCACCGCCTTTGCCGCTCGCGCCTCTCCACATACAGATGCTCGTATTGTATTCTATTGTATTTGTACATTATAGTTAAGTTTTATTAAAAAAGTTGCTCAACTTAAATATGTTGTTTTGTTATTCATCGAATCATTTTAATTATCTCCATTATATATATATATGAAATAATTGCAATAAATGAAATAAAGAAAAATTTAATAATAAATATCACACGTGAACGGAAAAAACTATGATGGGAGTGTGTTGCTAAGCAACGATTGGCGCTTTTCTGAGTAAATCAGCTCGCTGGAAATGTACCACGCCGTAAATATACATTCACATCTAAGTAAGTCTAGCGTTTAACATATAGGTACCTAATCCGCTGTCGTGTAATGCGCGAGTCTTTGCTATTATAGCATTGCTTGTTCGCCTATTTTTTACCACAGTCGATTCCTGTCACTCGCTGAAAACTTTTGTCTGACAAAAATGATTTTTCATTATGTGAATTAAAATGAATACATATAATGTACTAGTTTTTGCCTGCGGTTCCGCTCGAGTGGACATCAAATTTATCGTCATTTAAATCGACCGAACACGACCATGATTCCAATATTATTTCTGTTTTCGATTTCAGCCCTGGCTCCGATTTTTAATTCAATTTTAATCTCGATCTAGACTCTGTTCGTTTTCAGAATATTGATAATTCATTCGCGGCTTTAGCCGCGGGAACATATGACGAATTTTTTTATCTTTTATATCGATTGATGATGTTATCTGCCATGGTCTCAATTTCAGCCCCATTATTGATTTCATACCAGAAAAGCCCATATTCTTAAACACCTTAATGTCGCAAATATTTTTGTTATGAAATAATCTCACTTACGGTTCTGATCCTGATCTCGGTCCTGTTCGCCGATACCGAACCGATGTTGGACTTTAATCTCTCTTGAACGTTGTTACCAACAATCAATCGGCATAAGTAGAGAATCATTCTACGACCACGCAAGCTCAAGATGGTATCTTTATAAATTATGGCCTATATGTTATTCTGATGTATTGACTGTATTACTGAACCAGTTTCATATAATTCTGTTCAGCCACTAAAGCCTGGTTGAGTTACAAACATCCAAACACAAACTTTCATATTTATAATATCAATAAGATAGTGATCCGATCAGAGGATTGTACAAAAATATCGTGATATGCTTGAGCATATTACAGAACAAATCTTTCATGGATTGTTTAAAAATTTAAAACTTACGTTTCAAAATTTGGCAACTCTGTTAGGTATTAAATTTATCGATGACGTTTTTTTGTATTTATATGCTTTGCAAAAACTATATAAATACATGATGATTACATTCCATTTCAATTTTGAAAAGTAAATGGTACTGGCGTAATAATATAAGCCGAAAAATGAAACATCTACCGCTCATCTCAACTTGCGAGTCTTTTGTTCTATTGGCTAAGTGCGTAAGCTTATAACAACGACAAAGATGAAGTCAATTTAACGTGACGAAGTGATAAACTAACGTGGGCTTAGCGTGCAAAAATCCGCGCACACCGCAGAACTGCATACTAAAATGCGCGCATTCGCTTATTTTTAAAGGTCGTTTGCGACAAAACAGTTATTTCTTCGTTTAAAATAAAAACTAGAGCACATTTTGAAAAACCCAAATGGCATTTTCAAGTGTTTGTATGAATTATTTTACGTAGAAAATTTGGAGGTGCAAATTGATCCCATTTGCATGTAAAACGCAAATCTCTGTTTTAAAAGAGGTGCCTTTGATATCGTCTTCTATGTTATAAAAGTTAATAGATCGTGTAACGGCAACTGACAAAGTCAACAATATGAAGAATCGTGTCACCAAATATCACTTTCACATATTTCGTATTTTGTGAGAAAAATCGAGATCCCTGCCACAAAAATTTCTAATTCGTCATTTTAATATAATACATTTCATTGTCACTAGGCACACGTTATAAAAACTAACACGTAAATTATATTGTGGTAATATTCAAGAAATAAATGAAAAATAGTAATTCGAATTACTATACGTATATTTTTATTAATGCATCCCGTGCCTTCCCGAGGCTGATGTTATGGAACATCCCAATAATATCATCTTTTGATCTATCACTAACATTGATATATAATGTATTATCAATAACATCCATGTTCTTCTGGCATTGCACTCGCTTGCACAATAGAAAGAATGTCAAGAATAACAAGATCAATAATCACTTTTGTGAGCTATTATTCTATTTATTTTAATACTTCTTTTTTCTGTGTAGGATGCGTTAATACATACGCACTATAACTTGGCACAGGTGGGCAGACACCTAGTGAAGCTGATAGAAATTGGTGAAAAATCAATTCGGGTGTTTTGGACAAGTCATTTAGTTCGGATCGTGTGTATGAAAGGAAACCTATTTTGAATACATATTCGAGTGTTTTTTGATTCGTGAAGTTATAACATCAAAGTGAAAGTTGCTAATCATCGAAATAGAAAAGCATAGTTTGATTTTGTTACAGCTGAAAGGTATTATAGACTTGAATATTTGATATGAATTTCAATTTAATACTTCTACGCGTTCATGAGGAAAGATGTTGTAAATTTAAAATTATAAAAAATATTTTTATTATATGACGTAACTGAAAATTTTAAATTTTCACATTTTTTCCTTTATCTGTGCTATAAAAAGTTGCTTCGTACCAAATTTCAAGATTCTGAGTTCACGGGAAATACCCTGTAGGTTTTGATTTACTTGTGCCTGTCGAAAATTTGCGGCATAAACGGCTATATGTTTTGATTGCGTTAGCTTAAAAATTTAATTTTTTTTACAACTCCAAGAGACAGTAGACCTGAGTATTTGATATGAATTTCAGCTTGATACCTCCACGCGTTCCTGAGAAAAAGGGTCTTGACAGACAGACAGACAACAAAGTGATCACATAAGGGTTTCGTTTTTTCATTTTGTCGTATGGAACCCTAAAAAAAAATGGGTAAAAATCGGACTTAATGTTTTTCGGGTTAGTGTATTTCGTGAAGTCGTTGGATTCGTAATAAAAAAAAAAGTTTTCAAAATCAAAGAATAAAGTGTAGTCCAAAACGATGTGAACCAAGAAAATATTATTTTTGCTCTGTGCTTTATGTTCTCGACATAGAAGTTCCTATATTGCCACCGCTGTTAAAGACAATACTTGGAAGTCCTTAGGTACATTTTATAATTTCATTGAGTCGTCCACCTTCATTAGAATCACATTGAAACGGTTTGACGTAGAAAGATGTGAAGTTAAGATTGTATATTTTCGTGAATGAGCCTCAGCGTTTTTGGAAACCTACATTGCGTCGGTATCGTTTTTAGGGTTCCCCAGTCAACAAGGAATCCTTATAGCTTCACCATGTCCTTCCGTCTGTTTGTCCGGGGCCAAGCTCAAAGACTTAGTACTGTAAAGCTGTAATTTGACATGGGTATACATATTAATCACGCCGACAATGTGGTAGAATAAAATCTGGATAAATTTGTTAGGGTAACCTTTCGTAAAGTAGGAATTTTTTTTCTCTCTCATCTAACTCTTGGTGTGGGATATCATTGAATAGTTTATTCAAAACATTGCGGGCCTGCGAAAACCATTTTTAGGTTCGGGTATCTAGAAATAGGTTCCATAGCATTAAACAAAAAAGCCCACTTCCAAGTCCGCATATTGTGAAAAGCCATAACTTGGCTTTGTTTTCACATTATGGCAAATGATATTTATGCTACAAAATTAATATTATTAATACAAATTATAAATACAGGTTGCACTATAATTAAAATACAGTTTATTTCGTTAAACTCCATCGAGTACTTTCTATGCTATTGATTTTAACTGAGCGATAGTCGGGCAATATTTCATTTTCATAGGGGCGTAAACAAAGATTTCAGACAGTACACATGGTTATAATAATTTACTAGTTTCAGCATTGTTTCGGTTGGTAGTACACCAACGGTTACTACCTACTCTACCTGACTTTTCCTTTTGGAAAATTCAAACAATAGGAAGAAAACTTTTCACAAGCAATTTGGTTAACAAAATTCAACTCTTAAATTTTTGTAGTGACTACGACACTTCTTTAAAACATCGTTTATAATATCGCAAAACCCGCTTCTTTTATGCTATTGAACATTATCAATATAACGCTTTATCTTTTAGGTCGGTCGCAATTGGATTTCAAAACAAAGTTGAAGCTGATATCAAATTCAGTTTTGTATAGTTACACGAAAGTTTCATATTCAAATTTTTCGGACACAATATACAAATGTTACTAGTCTTTTCCTGTGATATTTCATACGAAATGTGTCTTAAAAAGTATGTAAACGTATTTAGAAAAAAATAAATTCAGATTTCCTTGCCTTCGCAATCAATTTAACAATTTCCTCAAAAGATAGCGTCAAAAAAAACGACAGATTTTATTTAAACACAGTTTGCCAACATATTGCCAGCCAACTTTTACAGTAAATTTAATATGTAAGTAATTAAAGATAATCAATCACTCGTTCTAAATTTTTTTTTTGTTAACGTGTAAAGAACGTGAAGCGTACGCGGCCGCTGCGCCGCCCGTTTCTTACCACATTTTCAATGTGCTATTAAAATTATATATTATATATTGGTCGTAGAGTTGACGGAGGTAAAGCTTTATTTTAGGAATTTTTTTCCATTTTGAGATCTTTTTTCAAATTTAGAATATCTCATATAGTTTTTGAGATATTCGCTGAAAACCAAACCTCTCCTTTTTTTAATAAATTGTTTATAACTCTTGCAACTTTTCCAGCGAGCTTTATTATTTTTGAAAATGTTTCTAGATATTATTTCGAATCGAATGACACCTCAATCATAATTTTCGATGAAAAATAAACGAAAAAGTGGAAAATGGCACTTGTGAACCAGACTATAACTACAAAATTGAAGTTAAAGTACGCTAAAAATATTTACTAATCTCTTTGCTGATTGGCATATCATTTTAAGAATTGCGGGTAGTGCACAAAAGGTCAAGTTTGCGGAAATTATAAAAATCATAGTGAGCATCATTTTTTTTTTTCGTAAATAAATGTGGAGTGGAGATTATATTTTTTCATATTTCATCGACATCAAATAGGATAAAAATAATTAAACTAAATAATTGATTATTTGTTATTAAAATTAACAAGAGTCGGTTTATTAATTGTATTATACCAAACAAGAAAAGTTTACTACAACTTTTTTTAATAGACATTTTGAGTTTTTTTTATATTGAGTAATTTTGTGCGACGGTGGCAAAGTTTGGGCACCACTGCTCTAGTCTGGAGATACATCTTGCGTTATTCCCTAAGAGAAATTAAAGTCAAACTTGTTTTGATATAATTTTATTTCTCATTTTATATTTTTATAATGCATTTGTATAATAACTAATGGTCATCTACCAAACTAAACCATTAGTTCAACAGTATCCGTTATATACAATATTTATAGATTTCGAGTCATGAAGTTTACGTCGTTATAGGAACGAAAAAAGTTTCTATACATATAAAAATCATTTTAAATAATAATCTCATACGATTTACAGTTATTTTTTATTTGCCACAAGTATCAGTTTTTATTTACAATACTTAAATTTAATTTAGTCCCATGTTACCGAACTTTTACAAAGATGGCGCGCAACGCGCGCCCTAGCGGAGCGGGTTCAAGGGCGGCGCGGCGTCGCCGGCCGCGCGAGTCCCTGCTCCGCTATACTAATTGTTCATAACAATTCAAAGCTAAATAACAGTTAATAAAATTGAGAAACTTAACTCATCTCTTACATCCAAAATTAGCATAGAAATACAGTAGGGAGCACGGCACAGCGCGCACGATGAATGGAAGCGGACGCGGGCTCGCCGGCACGCTCGGACGCGTCGAGCAGTTCTTTGCTGATCGCGACTACACCACGGCGAAAGGTCGTGATCCGCCGTGGTCCGCGCCGGTCGTAACTCTTCGACCCATTTACAAATTCTAAACTAATAATTTATTTTACCATAAATAGTGAACTGAAGCAGATACGCTGAATGCTTTTCGAATATTGCGAGATGTAAACCTGTCTATGACGGTATACTGTCGCTGTACGCGGTCACGGGCAGGGGAGACAGCGCGGATATATAAAAAGCAAACAATACATATATATTGCTCGATATTGCTGGAAAGATATCGCTAAGATTTGAAAAAGAACGCGGAAAAAATAGAATGCAGCAGTCACACCTACAGAACTGGTCTCATACTCTGTGATGGAACAAAAATTATTGTCATCCAATGCTTACATTTTCAATTATTATAAATATTTTTCACGTACCGAGTAAGTACTTGTTACGAGTCGACAAGACGAAAGTTGCTCGACTTCCGGATGTGCGGTCGTCGACGTCGAGCGCCCCGCGCCGAGCGCGCGAGGGCCGCCGCGGTTTTCCGCGTCGACCTTTCCCATTATTCTTATTTATTCGTATAAAAAGGTTTAAGTACATTAGTAACGCTGCATTTATTTACATTATCACATCTCGTGAACGATACGATCGTTAGCGATACACGAAGCGCGCCGGAGCGGCCGGGGTCGACGTACCGCCACTTTTGTGCGTTTCAGGGTCGATCACGCCTTTCTAGAGAAGTTACAGTTAGAGAGTCTAATACGTTATCATAAGAGTGTAGAGAGTGCGGCGGAGCTGCCCGACGACGGCGCAGCGGCTCACAGCTGGTACCATTTCTTGTCTTTATATTTGAGCATGAGTTGATGCGCCGACGAGCCAAACTCTGCAGCTTGCAAGTGCATACGTTCCGTGCGATCCTCTAGCTGCGATAGCTTGTCGCCACGCTCCACCACCAGCTGGTGCGCGCGCGAAACCTCGCCCGCTGCCGTGGACGCGCGCTGACCTAACGACTCCAGGTTAGCCGTGGGCCCCGGAATGTGCTTGGCTACAGTACGGTTCGGTCGGCCGCTACCCTCACCGAATAGCTCCTCGCGGTCGAGTGGACGCGCACCGCCGCCGCCAAAAAGACCGCGGAAAAAACTTTCCTTGGGCGGTTCAGGCATTTCTCGCGGTAGGAACAGCTCTCCGAGCATCTCGTTTAGCTGGTAGCTGTAAAATCATGGAATTGCAATCATGGTCAGAGCCGTCTTAAGCTATGCAGGAGTCCTTAGGCGCACAGAAGCTGCCGCCTTGGGTACACAAAGACGGGGCCATTAGGCATAGAACTACGGTCCTTAAGGACATAGTGTCGGGGTCCTTGGACCTACAGAGACACGGTCGTATACGCCTTTGGGTAGACAGAGTTTAAGACCCTTTTTATAAAATCAAATAATACGTGAATGAAAATAGAATGTAATTTTACGTGAAAATTGATGGATAATAATGGTATTTCGGGGTATGACATGGCTTGGCATGGGCTCCATCAGACCGGAGTCCCTGAGCATAAGCTCCGCGTGTCCTTATAGAAAAGATTAACTTATCATGGCACACAGTGGTGTCATTTAAATGCCGGTTTAGAGAACTTTCGTTTAATTCTCTAAGCTTTATCTCGAATGGGTTATCCGACTTGGAATTGAACGCGAAAAGTATTTTATGCTTACCAAAACTCAGTGTCGATGGTAAATTTTTGAATTTCGGTCGGCGAGGCCAGATACAACCCGTGGCCGCGGTTGCTGAAGCAGAATGTCCGAGCTATCCTGCACACGCACACAGCTACGCTTAAAAATTATACTTAAAGTACAATACACGACAACAGTGTTGAATACAATAAGCAGCTGTATAATAAATAATTGCATCTCAACAATACTATATTAAAAAAATTTGGTTGCCTGTAAAGTCGGTATACGGGCGAAAGTTTTACGTGACAACGACTTTGAATGGTAAAATCATTTTAATGTGAATATTCATTCGTATAGTAGGAAGAAGGATGAAATAATAGTAACAATTTAAAACATTTATTTATACAAAGAATTATATTTAAAACATTAATTTATACAAAGAATCTCGCACTGAATTTCATATTAACAAAATTTTATTTTTTACCTTTACACATACATACGTATTTATATACAAATATACATACAATAACTTGCAATACATTTGCAAGCTATGCACTAATTCTCTAGTGCTGCGCGCGCGGCAGACCGATCATAGTTGAGTGGGAGAGAGACGCAAGGCATTCGGCGGGCCTCTCTCTCGTTCGGTGACTCATCGTTACGTTACCGAGCGTTACACTTTTTCATAAGTGACTCCCAGCCGCAACCTAATTTAAGACGTTGTCACGTCAAAAAAAAAAGTTTATTTAGATATAGTACACGCCCCGTGCTAGACAACGCATTTAGCTTGATTCAAAAAGAAATGATTGCATTGCAACCTTTAGACGTGATCGAAGTAAAACTGTTTCGTTTAGCGTGTGGCACATATTACGATTAGTCGTAATATTCTAACATGTTAAAATTTAATAGTGCTGACCGGCGTCGAAATCACAATTTAAGGAGAGATTTCTGGATATAGAAAATTAGGGAATTCGTTGACCACACGAATGGAGCCATGGACACAAGTTAGATATTAAAATAATTTATTAATAATAAATTTGTTTGAAACAAAGATCTCTTGAAATAAAAAAAAGTGTTCGTGTATCAAGCGTACACACATATTAAGGAGTGAAATACCTTTGGATTATATGTCTATAATTTTTTATTTATTTTTTTAATAGTATTTTTGAGGAGATAACGAGTGTGCGAGCCACCAGAATGTAAGGAGTCATCGCCACTCATGGACATTGGCAATTCCAGAAGAGCCAGCCTTTTGAGTAGGAATAGGATATCTGATAGAAAGGTGATGGATGAAGGGCGAGTGGGCCAGCAATAAATTTAAAATAATTAAGACAAATGAGGTTAGTGTAATTTTTTAAACTTTTAACTAAAAACAATTTTATTGGAGAGAAGTACAAATAGTATAATCTATTTTACCACTATTGTTGTTTTAATTGCAATTCAACTTCGTTTATTACGATAAAATTATTATTATATATTTTTGCAAACAGCTGGTAGCTAAAATAATAATCGTATGTTTTATATTCATTATCTAGGAGTCTAGAGACAGACGGACGTTAACTCTTTTTTTTAGGTAATACTGTACTGATTTTTTTCCCTACGTGCTTAAAGAAGTTGAATTTCAAAGAAATCATTGTATGTTCACCTGACTTGGGCACACCTAGTTATCTAAAACAGACTATATTTAGCTGTTAAGGGTTACTTCCTCTACGGTCAAAGCATTGCGTAATTCCTTTCCTAACAAAAACACGAAATAAGCTTAATACGCCAACTGCGAAAATAGAGTCAAATCACTAAACCAAAATTGCAAAATATGTGTAAAGATGTTTTACTTTAAAAATTATTTAATTATACAACACAAATTACTGATTCAAAATACGTATTCTTAAAATGATATAGCTTTTTTATTAATTCGTGTATGTAATTTCAAGTCTATAAAAAAATAAAATGAAGAACATCTACAACGACGAATTGGCCTAAACTTCGTTAAAGTAGAAAATTCGTTAAAGTTTTTACGAAATATATCGTGTTTCTTTTGGGAGGGTAGATTACTTAGTTATAGAGGTAACAAAGGAGTATAACACATTAAGAGCCTCATAGGTTATGTACCCATGATATAATGTTTAAGAAATTAAATAGTAATTAGGTTTATTTCCTAATGTTACATTATTTATGCCAAATCTTTCACAATCCTATAAAGTTTTTTTAATGAACACGACCAATTGGCGCCGTATTCTCTATTTTCTTTCCGAGGGCTGACGCTGGAGTGTCAATTTTATAGTATTATTATTTCGTTTTAATTTACTGTTATTTATATAAAAATTTGTACAGCACCTCTAGCGGTCTTTTTGGTGATTTGAAATGCCTATGCAGACGCCAACTAGCCTGACAACTCTCATATTACTAACGTTCAATGCGGCGTGTTCGTAAATAGCATACCGTCCGTATAACACGGGTCTGTCAGATTATATTTTGCTGTTGCATTCTTACCCCGATAGCATGAGGCACTGTCGTCAGTTTAACGCCTGTGGCTATGCAGATTTATAAACGCCATCGGGGGCGTATCAAAGCGTATAAGAATAATTTCAAAAAGGACATCAAAGTTACCGGAGTAAACTTTCCATACGTATACATATATATTTTGTTAGTTGTATTAATGTCAAAATCAATAAATAATGTAAACAGCAAGTTTTTAATTTAACTATCAGTCAGTACTGTAAGGATAACTAGTTTGATTACATAGCTAATGAGCTAAAATAGTGCCTTTGCACTTTTTGAAGAGAAGCTTCTATAGGGTTGTTGCGCGCTCAACCACCGAGGAATATCCTGAGAACGTGCTGTGACCGCCACCGTTAATATGCGACTGGGTGCGTTCTGTCTTGATTGGGCAGTCCCTCGGTAGTATTAGAAACGAGAATTGATTAGTAAAAAAGAACAGAGAAGTGTTTAACGAACAGGTGTGGTGATGTCTTAGCAAAAAAATAAACTTTGTACCTTTATATAACATAATGTATACCTACATTCACCATAAAAATATATCGAAGTTATTCTTTCATCCAATATTCCATTTTTTATTTGTGCCGGTACGCTATAGAAAATATTGTTGAGTTGTAATTTCCTGGAGCGTAGGTATTTATACGCTAATAATATGTAAAGCTCCCACTCAAATCTCAATAGGCAGTCAGTCAATATTAAGTCTTTTCCAAAACATATAAATGCATTGTTTATTATTTACATATTTAATTAGAATAAGAAACTCCCGTCACTCTACAAATGAAATGTGAAATAAAATGGATCGTGATTATTAAATTTCAGTAATTTATACAAAACCTTACATAATTGAATGTTTTTCATATATATAAAAAAAAAAAATGAATATTAGATATTAAACTCACCTAGTAAATCCATAGTGTGGCATCAAAATGTACACTAAAATGCTTTATGGCAAGCAGATAAGGAATTAATTCCGATAATATGTATTGATAGCGGAAAGAGAAAGCGTGATATCAGCGTACGGCACATCGTGAGGCCGTCGCGTGTAGGTGCCAGTTGCGAAAACCTTCAACCTTTTGTTGGACCAATCAAGCCCGACGAGTCAAAAAAGAAAAATCCCAAATAAACTTTATACATGAATATAGTTTCGAGATACGGTTATTATCGTTATTGGTTCGGAATTTGCTTTGGTCCGCGGTTCAGACGGTCGGACTGTTTATTATCAAAGGTTTAAGGTTCTTCGTCACTGAATACCGCATGCATCAAAGACAAATTTTGTAACAGAGCGACAAAGTATTTACAACCATCGGTGCGAATTTGCTTCCAAGATCCACGCACAAAGTTTTCTTTTTATTTCATTGAAAGTATGCACAGTTTTGCTTTCACAATGATGAGCGATCTCGAAAATAATAACCTGATAGTTGAGCACACTACCTTCATTTATAATGTTTAGTTAGAAATGAAAAACAAATTAGTCTAACCCTGTTCTTAGCCCTCTTTTATGTTTACCATTTGTATCTTTAAAAGTATGTTAGTAATAAATTTTGTAATTTGTATTATTATTTGTCGATAGTTACACAATTTTCGTTCTGAATAAAGTGGTGTTTAAAGAATACAACGAAACCCACTCACATCTACTGAAGATATTATAGTTATCGTTGAAAGTTCATGTTTTTAATTTTCAAATTATATAGGTGGTCGTTAAAAATTAAATTTCTTGCGACGCCCCCTAATAAGCTTCCTTTTGATGAAAAATGACGGATTTTTTAAATATTTTTTAACTCAAAATAACACGTGCCTCAAGACGGTCGAATTAAATTTTAGGTATAATCATGTTGAATTACTGAAAAATGTAAAGAATTTAAAGGCATGCGGTTTATGTAATTAGACACCACAACCCCTGCTATTTGTCGCTAGTTTAAATCACATCTTTTTATAACAATGGTAAATTGTTTGATAACCGAAGGCATTGGCTTATCGTTATTTGCTTAAATTAATTTCTTTAGACTTGATGCTTTACTTAATATCGCAAGAAATTCAGATTTCGATTTACATTTCTCATGGAGTTAGTACAGTCAAACAGGAATGAACATACTAATAAACGCAATAAATGTACATATCTTATTCCATTATACAATAAGACTAGATTATCATATACGTGTATAAAAGGAGCCAAGACAGATCGTTAGAATAGACCGTCTCTTTTTAACACTTGACCTGTGACCCATTATTGAAGTGTCATAGTGATTTTGTGACATAAGCTTTTTAGAAAATTAAGAAAAATACATTTTTGTTTAATTTTCGCAATTTCAAGTGTTATTTTTTAGTATCTATATAAATAAAAAGGTACGAAAATGTTATACGAAAACTTGTAGTAAAAGTCAATATATATGAACCTTCTAAAATGACGATTGGATATGAAAAAAATTAAATGTACTGGAATGATCTGAAATGTATTTACCAATTATGCATTACGTTCCATATTCAAAACTCCTGTTTTATTTTTATTTTTCATTATATCCAATTTTTACAACCGAAAAATACACACGATAATGTAATGAGTAATACGTGACAGTCGCCGTCACTATCGGCTAAATACTGTACATTCGAGTTTTGTTTTCGCAATGATCGAATATGATAATTGAATTCTATAGAATCGGTACAAGCATTTCGAATATTGCAATCTCCGACGAAGAAAATTTGTTATTATGCTAAGGAATTAGCAGTTTAACAAAAATAAGATGCATGTAGCTCTTGGTAAGAATGGTTAAGTTTACAAGTTGAAAATTTTGGCGGTGGGCTTCCCGATTTTTCTCAAAAAATACAAAACACATGAAAGTGATCTTTGGTGACTTGATTCTTTACGTTACTAACTTCAATTTGTTATTTGCCGTTATATGATATTAACTTTTGTGAGAGAGAATAAAATATCAAAGATACCTCTTTTAAAACAGATTCACATTTGACATGCAAATGGGAATAATTTAAGCCTTAAAATTTTGCACGTAGATTAATTTATACAAACACTTTAAAATGCCAGTTGGATTTACTTTTTGTTTGTCTTACTTTTTATTTTAATCGAAAATTTTTTTTTGCATACGGCGTTTAAAAATAAGTAAACGTATGCTTGTTTTAATATGTAGTACCGTGGACATCACGCTCCACATTAAATTAATGTTTATCACTTATCACTGTGTCAACTTAAGTGAAAAGGAAAACCCTAGAAATCGGAATTGGTATTAAAAAGGGGATTAGCATTGGAATCAAGATCAGGACCGTGAATGGAATTAAATTTGTAATGAAAATTGCAAAAAAGTATTTATATAAAAATCATAATGAATATGTTTTTGTTCTCATTTTAAGTAATGTTTTTATATTTATTGCATTTGTAAAAAAAATATAAATCTGTTAAATAATGAATTTTAATAATTTTTTAACCATCACAACAATTAATCATTATTATGGCTCTTCCTCAGACGTCATTTCGACTGCAGTGTCTATCTCAGTTTTTCGTTATCTCTTACTCCTCTCCCTCTCCTACTTCTCGTGAAAGAGATCAACGGCCTTTGTCCTCGTTACTCTTCTTTGCTCGTATTTTTTGTGTTAGTACTTAGTTCTATTTTTGATATAGTCCTTGCTATTTTTTTGCTATTTTGATGTTATTCTCTCTTTTATTAATATTAATGATGCGATTTCCTTTGCAAATACAATAATACTGAATGCCTAATATTCTACTGACAGTAAAATTTCCACATTATACCCAAATCAAGAAATATTAATCAATCGATATTGTATAAATGTAGAACATAAAACAATTATTTGATTTTACAATTTAAATGACATCAGTATATCATATCATAACGAAGTTTTTAAAAGGAAAATTAATAAATATAATATTCAATGCTTTTATTTAGATCATGATGCGGCAGAATACAATACAGACTACGAGAACTGTGATACATTTATTGTTTTTTTTTAACATTTAACATTTTCATCTTTTAAAATAGATTAATTGTTGAAACTTGTTATTCTTTAACTTGATAGAATATTTAAATGTTTTTCTATGGCTAAGTTGTATACGACATCAACCGAAGAAGTTTGCTTTTACTAGATATTTTTATAGTATCTTCTGTATTTTAATTAAAGTTTGATTTAATACCTTTAAATAAAAAATGGCAATGATTGCTGTCACAGAGAATATGGTTGCTTTCGCACCGATGCAGTACAAATAAAAAGCAGTCATGCTCGACCAGATCAAACGATATACTACTTTCGAAGATCTAATTTTGAAAAAAGATTTAACAATACAGAAAATTAGAGACAAGAAAAACAGATTGAAAAGAGTCATTAAGAGTGAAGTTCGTGGAGCGATGAGTGTGTAGTGTGGCATTTGCTCGTGTGATGTTGTGTGTGGTGTGGCCAGCGGGTGTAGAGTACTAGAAGCATGGAATAAGCGTCCGCGTCGGCCGTTGGCATCAGGGCCGAGCGGCTGACGCGGGGGGTCGAGCGGCGACTGTACACGTAACATAGAGACGGGCCGGGCCGCCACACTTACTGGTCCGTGTCCTCGTTTACTATGAGCTGCTGGCCCCAAATCGAGAGCATCGGGTCTACGATACCCCTCTGTTTGCTCTGAGTCTGGAAGCTACCGCGACACAAGTCAGATAGACGGCCACTCTACACCGCACTCGACGGCCATTCTTAGTGCGAAGTCGATGTCGGAATGCGGTTTTGCTTTATTTATGAACTTAGTGCAAGAAAATCGACAGACTAGACACTAAGAATGCCAGTAAACACGGAGAGTAGACTCTTATATATACAAGGAGTGTAATGTACAAACGCAGGTTGTAAGGTCGGAGGCCTGAGCTGCTCGGCAACGCCGAGGCCGGTGTGTCGTGATGCGTTTATGTCAAATTTTGAATTGAGAATCAAATCAAAAATAGATGAAAAGTGCCAAATATTGAAAGCACAGGTGGTGCTTGACAGATTTGCGATATCGGCTACTTAGTGATTGTATCCATCGAGTGCCTAATAGGTCTGTGCTGGTGGCACGGCTCGCGACGCGCGTAGCGCCCGAGTCTAGCTCGAGGCTACGCACGACAAACCTCGCACTCAAACACCGATTCAAAATTAAAGGACTGGCACGCGGTGAGGCACGCAAATAATAATGGGGAAAATGTTATGAATTTAATAAAGAGTATTAACACTCTAAAATAATGCAAACAAACATCGGCGGGGCCGCCGGGTGCCCTTTATCATTTGCTGCCACGCGTAGTGCGATCTGCCTTAATTGTCCACCGTGCTTTGCGCGGGAAGAATGGCGGACGGCACTAAATGCGCGCGGTGCAATTTGTCACTCACTTACCTCAATTCAGAAAGTGGAAGAAAATCGACATCTATTAAAGGTTTTAACGAAGGTAGGCTGTAAGCCACTAGATGGCCCGTAGAAAGATAATTGACGAGGCAAACACTATCTGAAACACGAAAGCATTGACGTTAGCATTGGAAGCGACGCGAAGGCACTTTGGAACATTGACCGTACTCCCACCTTTGAGACTGACGATCTCAGCCTTGACGACGAAGTCGGCTTCTACGATCTGTTGTCGATAGACACAATTATGGCTGGGGAGCGCTACGACGCGTGCCTGCTTTTCGGATGCGACAACCACGAATTGGCGGTCACCATCTATAGGTGCAGACGCGCCGGAGCCGGGACCAGCGCCAGTTGGCGTAGGACTCATGCGACTGCCACTGCCGCTACTACTCTGCTTCGTGGGCGTGCGCTCGCGCCGGTCACGTGCTCCATCCCGCGTCTATAGAAATATCACTTACGCTTTTCAGGCTGCCACTTAAATGAATTAAAATACATATTAATGGTAAGGTATGAGAGCCAACACATAGATAATATAGAACCTTTCAACCGGAACATCGGGCCACCTAGGAAAAAAACTATTAAAAATGTTTTCAATATAAAAAATTTGGTTGCCTGTAAAGTCGGTATACGGGCGAAAGTTTTACGTGACAACGACTTTGAATGGTAAAATCATTTTAATGTGAATATTCATTCGTATAGTAGGAAGAAGGATGAAATAATAGTACCAATTTAAAACATTTATTTATACAAAGATTATATTTAAACATTAATTTATACAAAGAATCTCGCACTGAATTTCATATTAACAAAATTTTATTTTTACCTTTACATACATACGTATTTATATACATAGCATACAATAGTAATACATTTGCAAGCTATGCACTACTCTATGCCAGCGCGGCAGACCGATCATATTGAGTGGGGAGAGAGAGCATTCGGCGGCCTCTCGTTCGGTGACTCATCGTTACGTTACCGAGCGTTACATTTCATAAGTGACTCCCAGCCGCAACCTAACTTAAGACGTTGTCGTCAAAAATAAATTAAGAGCGTAAAGATTATACCGGGTGTTGATATTGCAGCAGGGTGTGTGTGTCTCAGTTCGGGATCAGGCACGGTAAGTGGTACCGCGAACACCGAGCCCAGTGACGTGCCCACCCACAGTGTCGGCGACAGCGCCGTCGGCTC
This sequence comes from Eumeta japonica, assembly GCA_005406025.1. Taxonomy (NCBI): domain Eukaryota; kingdom Metazoa; phylum Arthropoda; class Insecta; order Lepidoptera; family Psychidae; genus Eumeta; species Eumeta japonica. The sequence goes on from BGZK01001776.1 coordinate 64,624, forward strand.
TGTGTACAGAATTGCATGTATTCACAATATAAAGGCCTACCCTGCCTACTAATATTACTAAAAGTGGTCGTGTTTCATATTCGTCAGTTTTATTAAAATTTAAATGTCATCAAGGTTTCCTATACAGTGGACCTGAGGTAATCCAGCCCCTGTCTTATCCGGCGCCGCTTGTAATCCGACATGTCTAACACTGTTGTATGTAGAAACACAAACATTATTTTGACAAATGTTCACTAATATACGTTTAAACAGATTGCAACTTGTACGCGCCACTGTATTGTGTTCGACGCGCTTTGTTTTAATTTTTATGACTCAGTTTGAATTTGACTCCTAAATCCGACGTAGATGTGTAATATGATTTGTAGTTCAGATAGAATCTTAGTATTTTGATGTGTAATTTGTCGGATTACAAGGTACTCTTTTTCAAAAAATCCAGACTGTAGGGGGTCTTAGGCAGTACTCTATAATCCGACAAATTCAATAGCCCGACACTGCCCTGCAAAACGTTTGTCGGATTAGCGGGGGCCTACTGTATTTTAATTTTATTAAATCATTTCCTTATTATTGCACTCGATTTAACTTTACTATACTGTCGCAAAGAGGTAATTAAATTAATGGTTACTCACCCGATTTTTTCGTGTAGCTATCTGCGAACGCCAAACATTGTATAGCTTCTTGTGAAATGTTTTCCAGACTAGACATGCTGCTCGACCTCGATCTTGAAAACGAGCTATCGAGTTTATCTATCCGGCCGGTTGGTGGAAAAATAAAAAAAAAACATCGAAATTATTCTGTCTGCGTATTAAACGTGCCGATGGTGGCCGTCACGGAGCGGGCGCGACTCGATAGACGCACCCGCTTCCACCGGACGCCGCGCCGCCTGAGCGGCGCATCGCCCGGTGCGCGTAAGCCTACCACATTTTACAATCTACTTTTTATACATGATTAACTATCTTAAGATAAATACTAGTCAAAATTGCCATGTGCAGAAGTTGTGAAATTAGCTGAAATCTCACGTCGGTGCTGAAATTAAACATCGAGTGCATAAAATGATGTAACATGAACTAGAAGAGACACCGAGGGACAAACAGTGAGCGGACAGCGGGAGAGACATTACAACACCGGGACGACTAACGCTATGGTGCAAATGGCCAACATCAGCTTATTGCACAACTATACCACCGAGTATTCCGGCTCTCATTGTGTTTCGTAATTCGTTAGCTTTTAGTGAATGGTATTTAATTTATAAAAACAATACCGACGTCATATCTCTGTTAAGTCTGTGATCTATGTAGATCTTAAATTCGGGCGGTGTATACCTAGGAATAATCAACATCAATAGTATAGAAGCTTGACGCCGCGCAGCGATCACGTGGACGACTACATGGATATAATGGATGATGAGGCGCATAAGGAAATCGGCAAGGCGGATGAGCATCTGAGCTGAGTCGTGGACCAGGTGCGGTAGGCGTACGCCGGTAACGAGCGTCGCCTGCAGGTCGGCGGTGCACACACTCTCGAGCGTCCGCTATTAAATGGAATCAAACAAGCATGCCGATGTGCCAAACCATAGTTATATCTCTACTCACATTAAGTAAGCGTAACAAAAAAGCCGTGCGAAAGCTAAGAAGCAGGCCGAAAATAAAACAACAAGTATCGTGATCTTAATTTCATTGCGAGATAACGACCACGGGAAGTGATCACGATCAGGTGTTATTTTATATAGTCTCGCATTCCGTGTAATGACACATACGACACGCCATCGCCGAACAATAAATGAAGGTGAATGCGTACATACGATTCATCGCTCGTAGCGTAATGCAGAACGGAAGCGAGACGGCCGACAGCGGATCGACAGCGAGGCGCGTTTCGGGCGGGCCTGGGGCCACACGGGCCGCGCCGCACCAGTTTGAGTAGTACGTCACCTTTGATGTCCGAACTGGCAGTGGTGTCAGTCGAGTAACGTGTGTGTGGTGCAAGTGCATGGGCGTGTGCGGATGCGGGAGCGTGTGCAGTGCGGGTGCGGAGCAGTGCTGGCGTGGAGCTTACCGGCATGCGTAGAGCCGGACGTACATCGACATAGCACGATTCCGCAAGGAAAGGGATCGAATAAAAAAAAAATATATATGTATGATTTATGGATACCGTTAGGTTGCATTATGTGTAAGTACTCCATAGACGCGAGAGACTGGGGAACGGTGGGTTCTGTACCGACAAATAAAACCACATGTGTTACAAGCATTTTCACCGAACATTTGACAGGGATAGGTGGGCCGTCGGCGGGGCGCGGGTGGCGCGGGCGCGTCACCGGCACCCCGTCGGGCGGCTTACGGAAGATGAAGATCGGCTAACAGTCGAGTAACGACATAAGGAACTAGGACTACTCGATTCGAACTAACAAGAAAACGTAATCACAAACGACTGATAAATATGCCAACGATTACCCATTAAATGATTCCGATCTGAAATTGGAAATATACTCAAATAAATATGATATAATAAAATGTAAGTCGTCAAACTTAGAGGGATAGTCGACGCCGAGCGACTGCGAGCTGTGCGTCAGCAGTCCTCGGCGTGACTTTGCGTCGGTTCGAGGATCTAAGCAGCGACGAGCTAGAGGATGGGCCGGTAGTAGTGGGCACGGCGCGTTTACATTAGTCGTGGTTCGTCGTCTTAACTTTGCAATATCCTCTGACTCGTCCACTGCTACATTTGTGGAAGAAAGGAGTAGACTTATTGACGATCAGATTGAAATAGTTTTAGAGCGATCATAAGACGAAGCGACCGAGAATATGAACGGAAAACAGAGAAGTCAAGGGAAGAGAAATTTCACCGTGTGTTTCACAACCCAAGCAGCACGGTCAGTCGATGCAGTTATCTCTCTAAATAAATGCTTCCAAATAAAGTTCTTTATTTCAAGAGAGTTTAATTGCCAACGTTAGAACGGCCAATTGGGTTATACGAACACCCCGTAGAAAATAAAAGCTCTAAACCCAAAATTAACTTATAAGATGATCGGAAAGTAAAATAAACAAAATGAAATTAAATCAAGATCGGACTACGACAGAGAAAACAGAGGATCGAGTAGTATAGTCTGTATGGTATGAAGGTGACTGTACTACCAAAACTGCAATATTGTCGCGTGGTGAGCAGCGAGTGCTGCGGGGCGGCGGAGGGCGCGGCGTCCACGTACGAGGCGGTCGACAGGCACTTGTGCAGTTTGCGGGTACCTTGGCTGCGCGAGCGCCGCACGACGCGCGCCTCGCTTGCGTTCGCACCACAGCTGCCGCGGCCCCCCCCGCCGACACCACTGCTACCCGCGCCCCCAACGCCGCCCGATGGCCCCTCCATCTACAACAATACACTACAGAACTACACGCCGCTCCCACCACCGCCGCTACCACCACCACCACCACCACCACCACCAACACCACCGCCACCTGCGCCGTCGACGCCGACGCCAACTGCGGCGTCCCCGTTAGTCTGTTCACGACTGACTTCCAGTTATATAGGTTACCGTTAATCATAAGTGTCCATGTGTTGAATTGTTAGTCACAAGTCACAACTAGTCAACACGAGTGCCTACCGGTGGCGGGGCCCGTAGCGCACGAGCGCGAAGGGGCGTGCGGGTCGGCGAGTTCGCTGCCCATCTGGCACAGCTGGGCTACCAACAACCCTGGACAGATGGATCGGTGGCCGGTCGGTGTGTCGTTCGCCACTATGTAGCATTTTCATTGGGCGTTGGCGTTTATAAATTACTTCAACAGTAGATACAATCACAAACATAAACAAGTATATTTAATGCAAACTATATTTAATTTAATTACCGAGGAAATCGGCGAATAGATATTTAAGGCAGTTAGAGTCCTCATCTGATGATTTTTCCTTGAAATGAAAAAAAATAATGTAAATATCTCAGCCAGCCGAACACCACAACGGCCCAGCCGAGTCTGGACACGAGAACAGTCGTCGGGTGACCAGTCGAAGGCGTGTTTCCAATCAAATCAGAATAACTCGTACATATTATCATAAAATAAGTGATTAAGAAGCCAAATATCACAAAAAGCTTAAAGCAAGAGAAAAATATAATTAATTATTGGCATTAAATATGACATTAGGTACACGTACGATATATACAAAATATTCAAACAGTAATAAAATCGTACTAGTTACCGCATGACAGATTTAACAGAAAATGTCTTTCATGTCGATTAGACTAACTACCATCACCACTAGTTGAAATCTAATTGCTGCTTCACCAATCGCTACAACGCTCGCATGTTAAACTTCAAGGGATTTATACTACACTACGCACGACTCGGGCTCTTCGTACACACTATGGATGAGGCGCAGTGAGTGATGGACATGAGTGAGGTGAGCGATGAGGCAAACGCGCCGCGGCCACGGCCGGCCGCGCGGTACTTACTGAAGCGGCGCATGAGGTTGCCCGCAAATGAACCGCCTGTGCCAGATCCTGCCCCCACCGCCGCCGCCGTGCCTGCAAAGGCCCCGCTGCCCGCCGATCGCTTGCGAGCTACTTCATGAGCCGCTGTCGCTGTATTTGACTTATTATATTTGATGTTAGGTACAGATAAGAGTCGTTGATCGCGGCGGTCGTCGGCACGCGTTGCGGGCCGGTGGCGTGGAGGACGCACCGGTCGGCACTCTTCTTCCTCGAACAGCGGCAGATTGTCAGGTCTAGGCGGCGGTTCACCGCTCTCGTCACGCTCTCGCTCTTGCCAGCGTTCTTGTAGCTCACGATGAATACGTTCATAAACGTCGTCAGCTTCGGAAGCAGGTGCGGGTGTATGGACGGGCTCGGCGGATGCCGGGGCGACGGTGGAACCAGGGACGGCACATGCACTTCTTTCGTGAAGTTCTCGATGCATGCGCTCGAAGGGGTCGGGGCGGGCGGGCGAAGCGACATCGTCATCGCCTTCAGGATCGTCGGGCGCAGCTGTCACGAAGGCAGCCTTGAGCTTGAGATCAACCTTGGAGAGTTGACGCTTGAGGTTGAATCCCTTCCAGGATGTGGACTTGCGGCGCGTATCGAGGCGGGCGCGCTCGTCGGCGGGCAGGGCATCAGGTAGGCTGCAAGCGATGCCCTCGGCGGGACTCGCCGACGCCAGGGGCGAGTGGCGGGAACTCGCCTCCTCAAGCTTGGCCCGCAAGCGGGGGATAGGAAAAGATAAGGTCATTGATGACCGGATCATGCTCGGCAAATTGCTGGCAAACGAGGTAGTGGGGTCATAAGTGACGGACGAACGTTTTTACTTTGGCTTATAACAATATTTAAGTTATGAGTTCAAAGATAACATATTGGATTGTTTTTTAATTAATAATTGACTAAAAGTCATTAAGTAAATAATCATTGGTGGATGAATAAACTAAAGTCATAGGTTATCAAATAAAGGAGAACGACGCCATGCGGTGGGAACATCAGTAGCGGCCACGTAGCGACTTAAAGTTAGCGTGGTGTGTGTAAGCGGCCGGTGCGCTGGCAGTCGCTCTACACTACGGCTACGTTCAATTTAAATGCGTCCTAGCGCCACGAGCGGCAACACGCCTTTAATCCGAAGGTTGCTGCCGCGCAGTGGCGTGCAGGAGGAATCTTTTCTAACATGTGTGCAAATAATATTATAAAGAAATAAACCAGCAAATAAAAATTACCAAAGAATCTTGGCGTCATCAGCCCATTGCCAAATGTGTTGGTTTTGGATACGCTCATTGACGTATTATTATTACATTTAATAGGATTTAATCTTTGAACTGGTTTTGATATAATTTGTACTTGTAAAAGTCAAGAATGCTGTATAATATATCGGTCATGTTAGTTAAATTTACTGGTTAAGTTAGCTTCAGGCAACCAAAAGTGAATGTATTAAATTATATTGATACCTATAAAATTAGAATAGCATATTCTTAAAATAGTACAAACAACTCCTTAACGATTGAGCAATAAAATAGTTCTGATAACAATTTATAAATACTATTTATATAACTGGAATGATTTGAAGGTACGAGTTTCCTTGAAGGAAATATTGGCCTATTGCGTCTTAGACACTTTAAAACAGAAAATTTACACTAGTTACAAGAACAGCCACATTTAAAGGGATTGAATCAGTAATCACTAGGTAGTTGAAAGCGTCGCCTTGAAACCAGAAGATCCGGAACTGATGCTGGCAACAGGCGAATCGAATAATGTATTATAACGTAAATTAAATGAAACCACTCGTTTTGTGATTTAGAGAGCACATTAAACTGTCGATTACGGACATCGTGGTCATACCAGTGACGGCGATCATCGGCAGCCCTAAATCCGCATTGAGCCAGTGTGGGGGGCTTAAACTCCTAAGCCCCTCGATCTCAAATAAAAAAATTGTGGGATGGTATGAGTCAGCGGTTGGATGTTTAAAATCAGACACATAAAGAGGATTGAATCGTAATAATAGGTGGTATTTCACTGACATTTAGAATATTATATTTGTTATTGAATTATGTAAGGTGACTTAACATGATGAAAAAAACTGAAATCAAAATCGGTTAAAAATTAATCAATTAAAAGCAATCAAAAATTCTATTACATCTCTTTCTCGCAAAATGGAGTTTAACATTATTCTATACAGTGTCAGTAAACAATAACGTCACTGAGTACTAGTGCCTTCTCTGTCTAATTAGCAATTTAAAAAGGTTATGACACAGGTATTTTTATTAAACTTTCATTACACTCTAACTGCCAATCACTGATAAAAAGACACAAATTTGCAGGTGTTTAAAAGAAAATAGATAGCTACCTGATTTGGTCGAGAGAAAAACCTCTCCACATGTGGTATATAAATTAAAATATATATTTTGTTTAAGTTCAGTAAGTTTTAATCTATTTACTGATAATATAATATATATATATATATATATATATTCTATAATCTCCCGTTTATTGTGTTAACTTTTTATCATATTGCATCTAGTATCACATTGCTGTAGAATTTTTGAAAAATTTGATTAAATCATTGCGACAAATAATTTTAGTAGTGTTTCCTGGATCTTAATCATATGGTACATACTGTTCTGAAATTACTGAAACAGGGAAACGGGTAGCTATCTGAGGGGCGAAGTTTAGAGTTGTAGGGTGGATGCATCAACACATTCCAAAGTCTCACAATTTTTGTTGAGTGTCTGAAAATGTGTGACTTGGCATTATTATGGTGAAAGAACAAAACGCTTATGTTGATCTATGCAGAGCGTTTTGTTCCAGTTGCTTGTTTAATATTATCAGTTGATAACAATAAAGATCAAAACAGAAAATTTATCCAAGCGATAAAAGTTCATAAATTAAATGAAATCAAAAATATCTTTATTTTGTAGGTAATGGAATTACACTCGAAATATGTCATTAATTAATTTTTTCGACATTGCCATCTATCCAAATGCTGATTCACCTTGAGAAGAATGGACAGAAAACTTGAGGGTTGCTCTTTTTTTCCAAAGGACACAAAATATTGAATAATGAATAAAATTAGTACAACACTTAGAAATAATATGAAACAACCTGATAGCCGAACAGTTCAATCCCATGGGTATTTTTATCAAGATTTATTATTTTAGCTGGGTTTTACCACGTAGGTGGAGTTTGTTTGTGTTTACGGGCTTAGATATGCTTATATTGCGTACATGTAGCAAGAGTCGCAGCAAGTGAGTAAATTATGAATCTAATGCATTCGATTCCCAAAATTTACCATATTTGATTCAATGATTTTGATCGACAAATGATTTGAAACGATTTACAACATCATTGCCGGAATTCAGTCATATCACATCATAATAGTATAAAAAGAGCCCAATTACATTAAAGCTATTTAAGGTCTAAACATTTGCCTCACGTATCGTGATACTCTACACTCACTAAAAATGAATGTTTAAATCTTACATAGTTACAATGACCATTTTTAGTAGGTAATATATTAAAAAAATATTGGTATATTTTTCAGGCATAGGTTTTTGAATATATTGATTTAAAAAATTCAGTTTACATGCTTTGAAAAGAGTTATTCAAAAAGGAAATAATTTGTAAAAACAACGCATTAAAGACACGTCCCGGTATCTGCTTATCATATTCGAATACCAACAATAAAATTATTCATAAAATATTTCAGTGATAGACCCATCCCTACTAATATTCTAAATATAAAAGTAACTCTGTCTGTCTGCCTTTTACCTCTTCATGCTTATACAGCTAAACCGATTTAGGTGAAATCCGACATAAAGTTAGTTTGAATCTTGTGGAAGGAGATAGCCTTCTTTTTGGTTGTTTGTCTGTCTGTTCGTTTATTATTTTTTTTCATAGATCAACAATACTTAAGTTGATTTTAATGACCTTAAGTGTATTAAAAACATACAATTTTTGAGATATAAGTTTGTTTATCTTCCTGTCTGTATTTTTACTTAAAACTCGACATTAACAACCAATTTTGATGGAATTTAAAAAACTGATAGAATTCATTATTACATAAAATATAAGACACTGTTTTTCTTGGTATGTTTATCTGTATGACTCTTTACAACTAGAAAATTTAAAAGTTATTAATTTCATTTTATATTGTCGGCCGTGCTTAAAGTTTGCTTTTTTAGAGCAGGAACAGTATTAGAGTGGGCGATGAAAATTGAAAGGGCAGCGGGAGAGTAAGATATGGCGTGAAAGGGTGAGGTAGAGCGAAAATAAAAGCAAGAGACAGTATCTACAATCCAATTGTAACTATATGAACAATAATAATAGTTTAACTAATAAGAGAGTCATAAAAAATTAAAACGAATTATAGGGTTTTTACACTGTGTCTTTTTTAGTATTATATGCTATTATTAAAATATTACAAATACCGCTACTGCGTCGATGTTTGCTTGTTTGTAACACAATCACAAATAAACGGCTGGAGGGATTTAGATGAAATTTAGCGCAATATATAGAATATTTTCCGGATTATACGCATAACATTTTATACCTTCTACTGATATGTTTTTGGGCAATAATTAACAAGAAACCGGAATCAATATCGAAATCGGGATCCATATTGTAATTGAAAGAGATAGCGCGACTGGAAAAAGAGAGACACAGAATTGAAACAGAGGATAAGACCGAATCGGAACTAACTGTGAAATCGGAACTTAATTCGAAAACGGGATCGGATTGGTATCAATGATAGCAAGGTTACCTGATAGAGACAATAAGGAATTGATTATATTTTTATGCAGGCGGAGCCGTGAATAAAAGCTAGCGTGTAAAATAAATTTGATTTAGTGCTTTAGTGGACAGAATCTTAATGATGGTATTTGTATAAATTAGTACTGTGAAAAATAGGCAACGTGCGAATGTGAACTAGGTATTCTTACTCTAGTTTGCGAATGATTTACACCATTTCTATATTTTCTTATCATTAAATTGTATTAGTGAATAAAATTGCAGAGACCTAACATACAAATATAGACACTTAGTTTCGAGTTTTATTTATAAAACGTGATTATAATTTACTTAAAATAATTAGACAAAAAACAGGCCATGTGAGTCACGGAGGGTATTTCATATAGATATCATTACCCTATGCTTTTAATCCAAAGAAAATTCATTTTTGTTAACTAAAATAAATAGCTAAATAAAACAAAAAAAACTATAACTCTACCGTATTAACCACTAGACCAATTGAACTTGTTGGTCTTGGGTGAATCACATACAGCTAACTTTCGCCTGCGGCTTCGTAGGCCTGGGCACTGACTGCCGGCCCTGATCTCGTTTTCGATTCCGACTTCACTGTCGCTTAGGCTCTCCGTTTACACTGTCTCTTTGAATTGTAATCCTGGCCTTGTTCTAAATTCTAATCCCAGTCCCGTACTAGATTCCAATATCAATCCTAGTTTGGATTACGAACCTCAACGTAGTGTTTTTTTCCGATATCAATCTCGCATAAATCATTAACCTTAAAAATCTCACTTTAAAACTGACAAAAGGCCATGTAAATTTTCACCCCCCAAATTCATCACTTCAGGGGTTGGATTTCCGAGAATACTGAAACACATACAAGTATGTGGTTCTTTAAAACGTTTGTTAAAAACGAAGAGCAAAGAGTATAAAATGTCAAAGTTTTTAGACTCTGCCATTTCGGCTTTACTTTGTTTGACAAAAAACAAGGCGGCGAAAAACAAGGGAATAGAAAGTTGATAGTGAGAGATTGGAGAGAGTTGACGAGGGCTCACGCCCAAGGTACAAAGACTGCGATAGTAAAAAAAAGTGTATTGTTAAAACGTTTGATATAAAATATCAAAGCATTTGATAAATATCAAAGCATTTGATATTTTACACTGAGTACATATAAGATTCATAAGCAGAAAAATTGAAGAACTGATCAAATAAACATAGTTATCTTCCTGTTATCTTTAATTTAATTTTGCTGTAACACTGAAGCTCACGAAGGATACCATCTGTACTACGATATCCTATGAGTGAAGTTGCAATCTTCAATACCAACAATAAATATTTAGATACATAGTATAAATATGTAAAATTTACCTATGCATTTTATTTACATAGTGCCGTCTATTGTTTATATTATATAGTGCCATTTGTTGTTGAGAACTAATTACATGACAACAATGTAAGTATCTAAAAAAATTACGAAATGGTGCTATAAAGCAATGTTTGTAGCAATGTATGTAGCTTCAGAAACTTTATATAAGTTTGGGGAAAAAGATTTTTCTTGTTTCATATACCGATTCAAAATAATAATTTTCCATTATTAGGGTTTCGTCATGTCCGTCCGTATGACACAGGCATTTTATTCAAACATTAAAAAATGTATATTGATGAAATTCGGAGTATAGGAGTCTTGTATAAGTCGCTACTTAGTTTAGTAGTTAAATAACAAAAATAAATATTGCTAGGGGGGCACTCCATACATGTGACAGAAGCTGAAAAACATTTTTGACAAAAAAAGGTTTTAAATTGTCTTCCCCTCTCTGTTTTTTAAACCGTAAGTACAAAAAATATGAAAAAAATCACACAGGTAACGCTTAGTAAATACTTTCAACAAAAAATATTTGCAATATAATCGGATATATCCTTTTTGTTATTTCCGAAAAACTGCGCTTCCAAACAAAAGGACGTAAGTACTATGAAGACAGTCTCTTTTGCTGGTGTACTTTAATTTGCACTAGTTTCAGAGTAATAGTCAACATACCTACATGTTTTTGTTCTTATAGGCGACTAAAGTGCTTATAACTATTGTGTGTGTCGAAACATGGAAAAAGTGTAACAACGTACTTTTTCATCTGTAGTGCATTTCTTTGTAAAAATGGCTTTGGAACTCTACAATGAGCATGGTCAGACATTTTATTTTTATTTTTTGAAAATGTCATCTATTTAATGGTATCAAAACTAGCTAAACAGAAAAAACTTTTATCCTACTATATGATCCCAACATACATACATCCATACGCACGCACGCACGCATATATATAGTATATATACAAAATTTCTTCACAAATATATGCTGTTTCTCGGGAACTTTTAAAACTTAGAAATTTCATTTAAGTAGTTCTATAAACTATAGACCTGTCCATTTTGATTACGCTAGTTGCTTTTTTTAATTTGATCACTAAAATAAACTCCCAATATCTGTTTATTTACATTTTTTATCGAATGGAATGCTAATGGTATAAAACTGATTTAGGTTCTATCATTTTTTTTTCTTAATTAGGTAATTATGACCGTTAGTGATCAGTAAGTTATTAACCGGAGTATATATGAAAAACATGATCACTCTACACATATTTTACTTAAATTAAAAAGAAATTAAATCACAATATGGGGTAAACGTGGCACGTGTGTCACTGAATTGCAGTATGAATTTTATGTCAAAGAAGTGCTATATAATAAAGTATGTTTATTTTCATGTACGTAAGTTGCCTTTAAACTTAAAACCTTAAGGTTTTCATAGCAATAAAATAATCCTGAGAAGTGTCCCTTATTTTAATTGAGTTTCAGGAGCGTTTACATTTAAAAGGCATAAAAAATATTGCACGATTGTTGATTTTTAGATGAATATTGTATGGACAAAGTACAACGCCTTTTGTCAATAATAGCTTTTCATTTGACATTCTCAGTATTTTATGTTTTCATAGAATAGTAATACAATCTACAAATCTAAACTTTACAGTACCAGAAAATTATGATCAATTTCAAACCTTCACAGAGGGCATGGGGCTCGAGCCGTGAACGATATAGATTTCGATGACGATTTTCATTTAACAGATTTCGAGAAATTCAATTTAGGTGCATATAAACTTACCTGGCATTAAATAAACACAAATTAAAAACATTCGAAGAACTGTTTATATTACAATTATTCATATATATTCAAATTCATAAAAGCTAGGCAAGGGCAAATCATGGTGATGTAATAGAATCAATGGCGATTACCTGGTCGAGGCTAGGGGACCGTTGGCGGTCGGACGGCGCAGAACGAGGTGCTCGCCCCCACGGCTCGCTACCATACAGCGCTGTCGCGGGCAGTGTTGCCACCAGTGAGCGGCGCGACACGTCCACTATTACTAATCCGCGTTCGCCACCCCACGCCATAAGGCCGTAAGAAGAGTTTATGGTGAGTGTGGCGGCGGGATGAGGAGAGCCCTGTTGCAGGCACACCAGCGCCGCTTGGAAACCCGCTGCTTTGCGTACGCCTCCCGTGCCTTGCGCACCACGTACGCGCAATTCGCATCCAGTCGTGCCACACTATAAACAACCAACGTTTTAAAACAAGGACTTTATCTAAAAGTGACATTCAAATAACGTTTTATAAGAAAAATATAGTAAAACTAACAAATGAAAATTGATTAATAAAATTATAGGTAAGCATATAAAAAAAATAATTAAAATGTTACATTTATTAAGATAACATGTAATTCCATTTTCTCACGAAGTTGATGCAATGTGTATGGTGGGAGTGGAAGGGCATTATTCATTATGAGGTTTTACCGCCGGGCAAAACCATCAATTTGGATCTCTACTGCTAATAACTGATGAGACTCAAGCAAGAAGTAGAGAAAAAACAGTCGGAATCGATCAACATAAAGTGTGGCTTTTCACCATGATAACGCCAGACCACACACATTTTTAGCTACTCAGCAAATATTGAGAAAATTTCGTTGGGAGGTGCTAATGTATCCACCATGTAGGCCTGACCTTGCACCGTCAGATTTTCACATATTTCGGTCTCTTCAGAATTCTTTAGATAGTGTTAGGTTGACATCAAAAGAGGATCGTCAAGAGAGTCGCAAAATTTCTACAGCAATGGGATTGTGTCACTACCTACAAAATGGCAACAAGTTGTTGCAAAAATGGCATTTGTAATTTATTGTAAATAAAATATGATGAAAAATTATCTTAAATTAGTATCCAAAATACGAAAAACCTTTTTTCCCAACCCTATATATAAATATAGGGTTGGGAAAAATTATTAAGGTTATATAAGATATGAGGCACCGATTCAAAATGTAGTACCTAATAAGTAATTCGAAAATTATACTTTACTCAAATTAACATTTCTTAAAAAAAAAGCCACAGTTAATGGAATATTTACCCTACGGTCGTCGGCAAAGCCCGGAGCGCGCGAGCCCATCTCAGAATCCGGCGAGACCGCCTCCTCCATGCTCTCCGATATTACAGGTATATCTAAAACCTTTAAGTTGAATTTGCATGTGATTATAAAGTTAAATACAATCCATTCTGTCTTGCGGGTTGCATCAAAAACCTTAAATATACTTTGATAAATAATGTTGTATCACACATTTTCCTGTTAAGTCTGTTTTAGCTTAGTACATAAGTTAAAACAAGTATTAACTACTGTTACTATGAATAATATAATACGTTTGGGAGTTTATTGAATTGGAAATCATTTCATGAAAATGAAATTTATCAGATGTCGCAGCTGCTAGGTTAGTTTATTTTGGCTGCTTCTGTAGCCTGATATCGTATGGTATCTTGCTCTCGAGACATATTGCAGATATCCAAAAAATTTTCGTGCTGTAGAGACGGGCCTTTTCTCTAAATTTAATAGTTTTTGAGTTATTTACAAACAATTGGACCCCTTTTTTTTGCAATCTTTATTTGTTCACAATTTTCTTTCGCACATTTTCCTAAATGTGATTATTAATATAGTAAACCTTCAAACATATTTTTATTTGCAGTAACAAGAATGAACACGGTTTTCTATTTGTAAACTATAGATTATTTTACTATTTTGTAAATGTAGGTTTTTGGTATAACTCGATATTAGTGTTATGAGAATTAATAGGAACTGTGTATTATAATACACTCTGTGTACTTAAATTACACAAAATTGAGTTTGAAATATGTAGCCAAATACAAAAAAAAAAATTACAATCATAAATTAGATATTATAACTTAGACCAAGTGTTTCATTCAGAAGTGTTAAACTCTTATAGTGAACTGATATGCACCATATCAGGAGGTATTATGAAGAGATGGAAAGATTAGACAATTGTAAAGTCTCACATGCGTCTCGCTACCGGTCTCCGTTTTTCTGAACTTAAAGAGCAGCACGTGGCCGGCCGGCAGAGCCACGCACAGCCGCCTCGACTCCGCGCACAGCGTCACCAGCTGCACCGCCAGCGGGCTCTCCTCCTCGTTCCCCGTCCAGGAGCCTGCGCGGCGCTCGAACACTGTTGGACATATATATATAGATACATTTCATATAGGGCAAAGTTTAAAAAAGAGGCAGTCATTGGGGACTGTCGACTGAAATGAAACCTTAAACTAAGAACTGAGTTTTTTTTTTATTTATTGCTTTATCAATAATTAAAGACATTATTTTTTAACATTAGTCTGGTTTTCTATCATTTCTATAATAAAAATGATAGTCATGATAGTTAAATAACTGCATATATTGTTAACACCATCACATCAGCTACGTGAGCTTTAAGATTTTACCAATACCAAAATCGCCCAACACGACTAAACAAGTTTTAACAAAAACTCAACCACCTATCTGAATTTTGAGACTGAAATATTTGAGCCATTTATTAACATATTTAAAATTGAATATATTTTTGATAATTATATCATTAAAATAATAAGAATACTCCTTAATCATCTCTCATTTAAAATACTCACCCTTCGAACACTTTAATTTGTACAATATTTGCAAAATGCCGGCGCTCGCATCCCAAAATTTGACACTGCCATCGGCATGTCTGTAAATTAAAAGTCTATTAAATTATCAAGCGCCTATGATTCGGATTATAGTAGAGAGCCATCCATATTATAGATACGTCCATTATCTATTGCTTTTTAAATCTAAATCAAATCGTGGTGATTAAAAAAAGTATGCATAGTCTAATATTATAAAAGGCAATTCTTAGATATATTATCTATTGTTTAATTCTATCTTGTACATTTTTGAAAAAGTCAGTTAATACAGAACGATAGAAGGTATTTTTTAATTTATTTCCTTTTTTTTTTCTTGCAGAAATGAATATTTTCATTTTTCAATGGGAATTTAATGAATTAGCCATTTCGTTTAGCATTCCCCTAAACTATGAATACGCGGGATAACATACATTTTGTATTTTTTATTTTTGAAAATTATCGACTCGTAGTTGCTGAAATAAGACAATTATCAAAATACGTATATTTTCTTTAATCTTTTTTAAATTAGAGAACAAACATATATTAGACTTTTGATAACGAACCTGCTAACTTGAAATTTCACATGATCACCTTGATATTTTTTTATATGTATCCAAAATGTAAATTTGTCTTATACTACCATGATTGGGTCATCTAACTGTGTGTATAGAACAAATTTTAAAGAAAATAGACTGTATAATAGAGTCTATGATATAGACAGATGAATAGATAGGCAGACGAGAGATTGATCTTATAAGGGTTCCGTTTTTTATTGAATGTATGAAAAGCTAAAAGTTATCTATTGCCACATCTTTATTTCTTCTCATTTGTAAAAAAAGAATATTTTAGTTTGTTACAACCTTTTTCATGCATACCATTTCATATAGAAGAGGGTTTTAAGACATAAAATAACAATATGACTAATTTTAGTTTAGTTTGGTTTTTACCTAATTTAAATTACTTTTTTTTTAATATAACAAAAGAAACAAGATTCTCTAAAAGATCACCATACAACTCAGAATTATCATCCAAATTTAGACAGGATTAATATTATAGTCTATTATGTACATCAAGAAATAACAAGATTTATAATTATTTCGTGAGTTAAAAATAATAGTAATTATAATTAAATTTTAGATATCTATCATTAAAAGACATTGATATAGGAAAATAAATAAATAAATACAACTTTTTATATTATCGTCGGAAAATAATAAGAAAAAATAGAATTTACTGTTGATTGCAATTAACGAAGATTTTATTAAATTGAAAATAATTATTCTACATCAAACATCAACAGCTCAATATTTTCATTTATTTAATGCATAAGGGTTTTTTCAAGGCAACACGTCCTGGTTTTGGCAGGACGTTTGACACACTGCATTTGGCAGACATAGTTTAAGATCTAAAAATACAAAAATATACCTTATTCTATTAATAGGAGATGACATTTACAAGTAAGATTATGATATAGACAATTAAACTATGCCTCGTTAACAAATCCTGCCATTATAGTTCTTTGTATGATTGGTTACTACAGCGATCATGGTTATTGATGGTAGATAAAACTTACATTGAAATTGAGAAAGCTTTACCCGCCGTGGCGTAAATATTTAAGTTTAATTATTTTGTTTGAACCTATAAACTTATCAATAAAATTTAAAGTAATATCTACAGTACTGCTTACGCATTAATAGAACAGATTTTGCTAATTGTTATCAAATCTTTCACGTAAATACTAAAACTATTTTACTTATATTTCTGTTTTGTACTTGGATGTCAGTTTAAGTACCCAAATTTAAGTATCATCAATCAATTATTATTACATTTCTAACATCGAGAAAGCAGGAAAAGATTGAAATTTAAAAGAATGTTCTATAGCTGAATGAAATAATCTTACTTTTTGGCCTTCACCGCAGGTGAGTAAAAACGGTAATAATCTTTTTCGTACCACTGGTTTAAACAGATCATTTAATGACGATTAATTCTCTAATCAGTTAATTAGATTTTTTTTTTGTGAAGACTGCACAATTCTTTGCACCTAAAAATTGTGCAAAGTATATATAATTTCTAGTCTGGTGGTATTTAGTAGCATTATTAGAACGAATTTACTAAAGTACTTAGACCGTCATAAAAAAAATCGAAGCAACCTGTGACAAGTAAAATTACTTTTTTATTAATGTCATTAATGATACCAGGATTACAGGCAATCATGCATGACATGATTTTATTGCCTATTATATATAGAAATTTTCATTTCTTAAGTTATCTCAACCCATCAATTGATGAGGATATGTTTTTTTTTATTCTGAATCCTAGACCTACGGGTTTACTGTATAATTATTCAATTTTCAACTCACGATCAAAATAAATTTTAACGATCAATTCGATCAAAATTTTTTTACTGTCTGTATAAGTCAACTTCGTTTCGCTCTTAAAAATACGTTGATCTTCAAACCCAGAGTCAAACCTTTACTTTCAGTTTCGTTCAACGACGAAATTTTCAAAGTCGATTTTCTTTACGATTCACTTTAAAATTGCGATGTACCCGGTAAGAATGATTTCGCTGTACGAGCACGAGGCGGGCGTCCACTCGCCGCCGTCCACGGGCCAGGGCCGTTCGCTGAAGCCCGTCTGCCGCTTGTTTCCCGCGCGTCCCACTGAGTAGAATGCCGGTATCTGATCGGGCATAATAGACATAGTTACAAAATCACGTATTCTGAGCGTCTGTTTGAGCTGTCTGAGCAAGTGTCTGAGCGCCACGAAGACGATATTGTTTTCTTTTAATGTTTTAATTTTAGTTAGTAAATACCATTTTCGTTAGTAAGTAAATTAAAAAAAAATTGAGTACTGCAAGGCCTATAATACTTTAAAATGATATGTAAAATATAAACACATAATACACTCGAACATACCAGGTCAGAGGGGCAATCGGCAAAGTAGGAACAACATGTGACTGGTGATTCATGTAGATCCATTGGGTATGGATTTTCAAAGCAAGGGTAGCCCGGTGATAGTAAATCTATCACCACCAAATCTTTCTGTAGTAGTACTACGACCGCATATGGCTCTTGATAGTCTGAAAAATGTAACATGGCTTATTGAGTTTTCTATTTAAAGAATTATGCTGAGGTATTTGCATAAAAAATATTCAAATTGAAATTATAAAATACCTTTGTTTCGTAGATTAGACACAGTTGTTGAAGTACGTTATAACAATATGAATTTAAAACTCGTTCGGAAAAAGTATATTTCTTTCAAAAAAAACCACCAAGAAACTTAAGGGTAGCTTTTATCAAATTAAATTGTATACAATTAGAATGAAAACCCTAAATTTTGCAAAAAGAGATATAATAAAAAGTTAAAGGATAAAAAAAAATAATATCATTGATGGTATATTTTTAGATCACTAGTTCCTGAATACCTATGTCCCTCGAGGCTGTGTGCTGTCCCCGACTTTGTTCATTCTGTATGTCAATAATTAATGAAAGTCGGTAACATTAGTTGCTATGTGGATGGCAATACTGTAGACACACTATACTCTGCCTAAAATAATATTTCTCGAGATCGTGTTGATGAGTTTCGAAACCAACTTTATTTTATTTTTACTTTACTTTATTTTAAATTAACACCTCACACAAATACACTATAAAACCACCTTGTTTTTAAAATCGAGACAGCTTTAAGTCTTAGAATGGGATAAACTTAAGTTTGTCTTTAACCACTAAACAAACACGTTTTTGTCCTTTTTCCGCTAAAAATTTTCTTTTTTTTACTTTTCTATTTGTAAGCACCCTTCGAAAAATCGAAAAACTATAAGATTATTATGTGGAGAACAAAGTAAGATTTATTTCTACATCTGTAAATACTGTTGTCATCTGTGGCTTTGGGCACCTGAATATCAATTCGTGCCTCTAAACCTCCTCCAACATTTCGTTTCAAATCGTCAGTGACTTTGTAATATCCGGCCAGCTCGACCCGTCGATTTTGCAAAGCATCTCTGTGTATACCTTATCGCATATATATTCTACTATAAGAAATGCTCTGAAGAACTATTTAACCTTATTCTTGCCGCTGAACTCCGTATCGTTTCCTCTCGACGGGACTACCATAACCACCATCTTAATAAGCAGCGCTCTATAATCGTACGCTTCATGCGTGATTTTCTACCTCATACAGTAAAACTTTTGAACGATTTACCATCAGTGATATTTCACATTAACGACAACAAGGGGGTTTACAAGAAAAGAGCGTAGTCCTTTCTAAAGGCCGGCAATGCACTGGTGACTCCCCAGGAGTTGTGGGTGTCCATGAGCGTATGTGACCATCGAACCTTTGGTGGCGTGTACGTTTATTTGCCCCTTGAAAATCCTATAAAAAAATAAGCCGCTAAGAAGTCGAGCTGGTTCTATTTGTGGATATTTATCGTCCTCAAACGAATTGAAAATTTTATACCTTTTTTTACAACAGTATTATTTAATAATAATCTTCTTCATTTAAAGGTAAGTTTTGTCAAGATTTTAAAATACATGTCAATTTTATTAGCGGCGGTGGGTCAACAGTTAAGAGCGTTACCCTCGAATTAGAAGGTACAAGTTCGATTCTGACTACGGCACAATTTTTCAATGAGTTTATAATTTAATTCAAATTAAATTACTCGCTTTTTACCTCGTTTATTCGTCGGCAACTAACCAGAGTCATAGCATTGATAATAAAGATTGCCACCAGTTCCTAACCCGCATCAACCTGGTTCAAGACCCTCAATCTGACATAAGAAGATTGTGGGAAGACATGCCGTAGTAGTCAATTGACAAAAACTGGACAAAACAATTCTAATAAATTATTTTACCTAGTATCAATAAATTATTAGTTTTACGTGATTAAAAGGTAAAGTCCGATCATTATATGCAAACACGTATCAGTTTATTAAAATAACATAGTCTTTAATAGGCAGGTATATTGCTTATAGTTAATAAGAACCTCAGAGAGCACTGCTATGGGAACTCGTTAATTTGCATGATCATCTTACAGTATAGGCCGGCGTCTTATATTTCACTGTATCAGCGTATCCAACCTGCGGTCCAGGGGCTCTCGCAGAGGGTGACGAAGTCGACGACGCTGTGTTCCATCTCTAATACGGTGGTCGACTTCCCGTTGAGCACGGTGATGCTGTGCGTGCGGCCCGCTTTATCCGTCGGCAAGCCGCCCGAGAAGATCACTAAGCTTTCGCTGTAGACCAATGGAGCATGAGTCGTTAGTGCAAATGTGCTTTTAAATATGACGTTATGGATTGTACATGCTTCTTGGGCACGTGAAAAAAAAAAAATTTTGTATAACTGAGATTTGGAAACAAGTCCTGTGCATCGATTCCATGTTCGGTTATTTTTTTTATGAGGGAGAATAAAATGTATCTATTGGATAAATTGTTTAGAGCGTTTTCGATTTGGCATTACGATGTGCTGAAGGGTGAAGCGCAACAAAATCCATTGTTTTTGTTTTTGCGATTTGTAGCCTAAAACATAGTAAAAAATGTACATGATCTTATTACCTTATATTTTATCATAACTTCATTCTGATATCTGTGGTACATTTCACACT
This sequence comes from Eumeta japonica, assembly GCA_005406025.1. Lineage (NCBI taxonomy): Eukaryota > Metazoa > Arthropoda > Insecta > Lepidoptera > Psychidae > Eumeta > Eumeta japonica. The sequence goes on from BGZK01001776.1 coordinate 85,412, forward strand.
TATACAAAGGATGTCCCATAAGTAATGTCGGTTTTCATAACTGACATTCATACGCTTGTTTTTATATGTCATAACATGATAGGACAATTCTCTAGTTCTGTGAAGAGTAAAACTGTTTTACTTTCTTTTAATGATACCATCTTGATTGACCAAGCAAGAAGTTTTGATAATAAAACGTATGGAGTGCAATAAATATGAAATTGGTGTATCGTAAGACACTATTGGAAACGAAATTTGAAGCAGCCGCGATAGCGAGGAAAACGTGAAATTTAAGGAGAAGATACAGTCAATTAGCGAACAGCACAGGGTTGGTTTGATCGTTTTAATAGTGGAGATTTAACGCTGGTACATCACTCGCGCTTTGATCGCCTACCTTTATAGAATATTGAAGCTACAAATGAAGCTCCTCTTGAAATCGTTGGCTAAGACCTATAGAAGTTGTCCAATAGTGAGTGCCTCATGAATTAAACGACATTTAAGCGAAACGTCAAGTAGAAATGTGCAAATAGCTCCTTAAGTTGCCAAAAGATAGTCGTTTTGTTAAAAACGTTATTACTTGCCGTGAAAAATGGATTTATCTAAACAGATCAAATATGGAAAATTAGTAATTAGACAAAGAACAAAGAACAATTACCTGAACCCGTCGAGAACAGAGGTCAATTGCAGCCGAAAGTCTTGTAATGAATCTGGTGGAATTACTAATGTTTGGAGTACTTCCAAATAATTTGCGATGGTCGAACTATCACTGCCGAGATATATAAATGAACAGCTGACACGAATGTATGAGGTTTTATCGCAGAAGTATACGGGTTTAGTAAATCGAAAACGGGTGTTTTTTACAACATGAGAATGTTAGACCACATACTGTGAAAGTTAGGCGGGATAACATCGAAGAACTTGGTAATATCGAAGTACTATCACATCCAACATTTAGTCCGGACTTTGCACCATCAGACTATTATTTATTCAGATTCATGGCGAAATCTTTAGTGGCTAAAAATTTTATATCAAACGAAATAATGAAAATGCATAATGACAATTCTTTGCATCTAAGTCTAAGAATATTTTACCAAGGTCTCAAAGAGTTTCCTAAATCTTGGGATAAGACTATAGAATACGATGGGCTATACTTTAAATATTAAGGTTTTCTTTTCGTATGATTGTTTAATAAAGAAATTGAACATTAAAAATCGACATTATTTATGAGATATCTTAATAAAAAGTTGTTTTAGTATGCATTTAACCTAAAACTTTCCTTATCAGTATATCAAATTAGCCAGACAATCTATCTATATATTAAAAACCATAAAAGAAATTGTTGTTGAGGTCTATCTTTTTAACCTTTTCTCGTTACCCTTCAAAGCTCAATAATGAAAATTTGGATTTTACAAAAGGTTTAACTTTCTACAATGTATTTATTAAGTTGTTTGTACCAATATCTTTTTTTAATACGTTAGGCACAATATTAATTTTCAAAAAAAAAAAGAGGCAATTTTAGGGCTGACGTAAACGAAGTTGCGTCAAGAAGACGTCCACTATTCGAGGTATTAAAATACTAAATATTGACGTAGTTTTTACTGCAATTTTATGTACCACTGAAAATTAAAAAAAAAAATGTACAGAACAACGTACGAATTTCGCAGCTATGAACTGCCTCTGAATGAAGCGATTTATATCCCGAACCCCTCCTTCTTCTCCCCCGCGTTCCTATTTTACACCAAAGCGACGATTTCTTTGACTAACGTCACAGCTGTAGATTCATATGTTGTAGTGTACCTAATTAGCACCACAGACATACTTTTTATTGTACAGAGATAAATTTGAAAATCTTTATATCTCGCTATGCACGACTAAATCTCGGTTAGGATTAAACGTAAGTAAAAGTAATAATTAATCGTAAGGGATTTCCCGCGTTACAGGCAAAATTAATAGAAAGTTCAAACACAGGACACAAAACTCAAATTCTAGAGAAACCTATGGTGGTTTGGCAACAACAAAATCAGACGACTTAATAAAATTTTAACGGTACAAGGGTAAACAAATTACGATAGTTAATGACTTCACGGTTCCAGCCGTTCAAATATAGCCGCATAGCAGGGCCGGACCGTGAGTTAAGGGGGCCCTGCGCTAATACTACTTAGGGACCCACCTATTTTTTCGCATATCATCTATTTCTGACTGACTTGACTTAGCCGGGGGCCCCTTGAACCCACGGGGTCCTGGGCTGAAGCCCAAAAAGTCATATGGTCATAGATCCGGCCCTGCCGCATGGGTTATCTGATTTGTTGATAGTACTTAATCGAGTTACCCGTTTTTAGACGTTTTCCACTCCAGTCTGTGGATAGGTTTACATGCTTCTAGTTTCCCGTCCTTATTCGCCTTCGCTGGAAATAAATGAAACAAAGATGACCGACGTGTTTTCAAGGTGAGGTTGATTTACGCGACAGCGGGGATACTATGTTATCTTTAGAGAATGACTTATTTTCCGGAAATTTTAGTACAAATTGTATTTGGTATTATCTTAAACAAAAAATATAGACAATTTCAACATATATATCTAACATTTATTACAATTTTAGAGCATTCTTTGTTTCTTTGAGAGTTATTTGTATTGGGAGTAAAGAGGAAAACACTATAAAAATAAATTTTATTTGATGCGAAATCTAATAAAATATCTCTTTACCGCGAAAAGAAGAAGTAAGTAGGTACTAGCTAAGTGCGTATTCGAGATATCCCAACAATCCCTCTTAAAGTTTTTTTTTTGCTTCTCAGTTGCATTTTAATACTCCTTCAGAGAAACCATAGGTGGAAAAATTTTGCAGCTTCAGGCTTCACAAGACTTGCAATATTTTATTTAATAATTTTGGAAATAATGGTTTTGTTACCGCTTTTCACGATATTGTCTTTAATATTTTCTTTTCATGAGGAATTTATTGTGAAAGTGGAAACTTTAATCACTATCAATTTTGTTACTTGCGAAAATCCTATAATGTAAATTGAATTATTTAAGTATCGAGCACTCATCTCACTTCAGTTTCAAAGTCCCTAATTTATTTTTTTCATGCTTAACAAGAAACAAATCGCTTTTTACGAGAGAGATAAAGATATAAGTGTATAGTATATATCTACGTATGCAAGTACGTAAACAAGTAAACAAAATGTGATCTACTTATGGACGGGCAAACCGTGAAAATCTCGAAAATTGAAGGTCCCAATATACCTGATGCGAAATTTACCAAACCTACTCGGAGAAAAACTAAAGTTGTGAAAATATAGTGAAATCTAAGAAATAATCGTTGGTTATTAAAACAAACTTAAAAAGTTTGAAAGTGACAAAAAAGTAGAAATCTTAATACATGTACAAATCTATTAGTAAAAAGTTGGCTTACAGGGTTAACCATTTTACAGTTTAATTCATTTTAATCCCAGAAATTATAATTATCTATATTTTAGTGATAAAAACACTTTCATTATAACAATCAGCAACTAAACAATAATTTCCACTGTTTTTAATCTTACTATTTTTAATGCCATTTTTAATCTTAAAAACAACGTTAAGTACAAGTAATGCGACACACCCATGGAGTTTTTGCAACAGTATATAGATCCATATTAGCAGAAGCACTAAGTTAGGCCAATATTTTTAAAATCATTTCTAAAAAAAGCAGAGGGTTTTTTTTTAACATTGAATTTTGTGTTATATCCTATTTCTTATTAATTGTATCTAAACATTGTGCACCATGACAATATTTATATATGTACCGTGCGGGTAGATAAGAGAGATAGGCCGAGGTGCTCGCATGGTCCACGTGGCGAGGGCGCCGTCCGCATGCGCTGTCATCAGCTTGCCGTCGTGCTGCCAGGCTGCGGCACGTACGCCCTCGCTTGCACCAACGGCGCCGGCGCCCAGGCAACCGCGCCACTCGACAGCGCGGGCACGCAGATCCCATACTACTACTGGTCCGTTTTCAAAAGCAATCAGCAGCTGCCGACACATATAAAATATTTCATGAAGGATTATAGGAACTATCTATACAGATAAAAAAAAGTCCCAATTGAGTAACTCACAAACTCATTAACGTTTATTCCAAACCCTTAAATCTAGAAAGTTGAATAAACCTGAAAACAATGAGTGTCGTAATAGAAGTTTTTTAACCGAATTCAAAATTAAAAAGGAGAAGGTTCTCTATTCGAATGTATTTTTTTGTATGTTTGTTACCTCAGAACTTTCGACAGGGTGAACCGATATTGATAATTCTTTTTTTATTTGAAAGCTGGTGCTTCCCGTGCGGTCTCATTTTGATTTGGTTCAGTTCTGACAATGGTGTCCATGAGAAAATCATATAAATCTTAAATTTACATAAGTATGTGCGCGATAAATGGATGAATAACTCAATATAACGCTAACCGATTTCGATGATCCTTTTTTTATTGGAAAGGATGTAACTTCAAGGTAGTTTGATGAGAGTTTGGTTAGGTTCTGATTATGGGATCCATGACAAAGTAACGAAACTCTTCAATTCTTTGGAGCAAATTAATAATACTCGGCCAAATCTTTTATAGGCTATCCGGATATTTGAGTCACCTACTATAACGTCGTCAAAATATGATGATCAATGGAACTCCTTAACGGTTCACAGTAAGGGTGCGATCTACGAGCAGCATGTTTATTCTACCCATATTTAGAGTTACTAGTTATTTTCAAAAGACAAAAAAAAAAAATTAATGTACTTTTTCAACAAACACTTAATAATCAATTTACTTTTCTACTCATCAATATGTAGGTACGATCTATGTGTTTACCACGCAAGAAGATAGATAGGTACCTACCCTCTTCAAACTTTACTTAACACATAGCTATGAATAATAAACAATGATCAAAATATTTTTAGAGTTCTCCTAAGTGAAATGAAATGAAAAATATTAGACTACTTAAAAGTCAATCAAATTATTACGATAGTATAATGTAATTACAATTATTGTTATTTTTGGTGTCGGTGTCAGCCAAGGAAACACTACAATATATCTAGCAATAGACACCGACTCCAAATATAACAATTGTAACTACATTATACTATCGTAATAATTTGATTGACTTTTAAGTAATCTAATATTTTTCATTTCATTTCACTTAGGCGAATTCTAAAAATATTTTGATCATTATTTGTTATTCATAGGTATGTGTTGAGTTAAATTTGAGGTGGGTAGGTATCTACCTACCTTCTTGCGAGGTAAAGCATATATCGTATCTACATATTTTTTGTGGTTTTTGGGATGCTATTTACAAAAATAGAATTTATTTTGGGGTGCAATTTAGATTTTTTAAATTAGGGTTTGACTACGTTTTGACTAGCTTTTGCCTACGGCTTCGCTTCCGTAAAGTTGTTTTTATATACAAATTTCTTAGGAAACATAAAATAATACAAATTTTGTTCTATATTCAGTTCCATGAAAAAAACAAATTTTGATTAAACTTAAAAAACAGAAGGAATTTATTGTTACGCATGATATAGGTCATAATTTTTTTTTGTAGGCCGTGCTTATTGTTTGCTTTTTCTTTAAAGAAGAAGCGTGTTAGAGTGTGCGATGAGGGTTGGGAGGAGAGAGCAAGATATGGCGTGGCAGGGTGAGGTAGAGCGAAAGCGAAAGCAGACGAGAGTGTCAACAATCCGATTATAATTATATAATTAATAATAATAGTTTAATAATAAGACCCTTGCCTGCAACATATGTCAACATGCAGCCTGCGACCCACCGCTGACCCTGGAATTTGTTATACCACTACGAATGCCTACCCAAAAGAATAAAAATTGATTTGAGGGGATTAACATATATCAAACACCTACGAAAATGTTAATATTTTATTTATCTTAGTTTGTTAAAGTGTTGCAATGTTATTTCTATGTACGTTTCATGACAGATCAGCACATTCTCAGGAAAATGCAAATAGTCACATCTACCAGGGTGTAGAGTATTAAAACTACCAACAGATGCGTTCATTCGTATAATGTCGTGAAAATAAAATATTAACACTTGCTTAAATGTTCGATATCTGTCAATCCTCTCGAATCAATATTCAATTCTTTGGATAGGGATTCGTAATGGAAGAACAGATTCCAGGGTCATCGGTGGGTAGCAAGCTGCATGTTAACACATGTTGCAGGCAATCGTCGTCGACAATAGGCACTAGGATGATTCATTTCCGCAAAAAAATTTTTCTCGGTTAAATAGTATTTACGGATTTTTTAAGTTTTTAGGCATACAAATCACTATAAATGCATAATATATCAGCCGAACCACTTTTCATTAGCGATTGAGTCGTATTTTCCTTTTACTTTTGGCAATTAGCTCGAAAAAACTGAAAAAAAAAGCGATTTTTCGCAAAAATTGTACTTTGATCACTTCTACTGGTGAACCAATGGGAAATACGAAAAAAATCCCAAATGAATTTTTAAAGAGCATGAAATTTCCTATAAGGTCCATCAAACCGATTGAAAATATTGTAAAAGGTCATTAAGCATTAGAAATTTGAAAAAAAACAACATTTTTTTACGTGTATTTTAAATGGGAATACTAAAAATTGAAATAGAAAGTGGTTAAAATTAATATTAAGGGCTCAAACTTGGTGAGAATTTTTTTTTTTCTACATGTAGATTAAGATTTTGCTTGAGCACCGAGAAAAAAAAATACTTTGCGGAAATGAATCATCCTAATAGGCACACACAGTTTATCATTGGCGTTTGTAAATTAGTTATGTACATGGTGCAGGCCAAAGCTTCATACAATCGTGGAACGACTCCTTTCTATGTTTGAAGAAAGCTTTGTGAGATTAATAATAATCCATCCGAAAACAAAAGTTAAATACATGTATGTATTAAGAAGTATGAAATAGAAAAATCTATGGGACAGGATTAATGGCCTATGCGAGTATTTATATAAACGTTGCTAGTAATCAAAAAAATACTCTCATACTTTTCAACTATTATTGTATACGCAACCAGGTATTTAACTATAACTAAATAATTATTATCATTTAACTTCTGGGAGTCTCGAAAATAATATTCAAACAAATGAAGGCTTCTTCATATGAAAAATGATAACGTAATGTTTTAGGAGACATTAGTGCTACTTATTCCCCGGCAGGCGGTCCGTACCTTGTTGGCGTCGAGCGGGTTGTCGCTGATGTCGACCACCGCGCCGGGATGACTCGCTCGAGTACTGTAAGACAAAATACATTTAAATTTTTAACGGTTAATATGTATGAAGATACGGTACGCTATATACCACTGTAACTGCTGATGTAATTGAATTTTGTCGATGACCATAAGGCGCGGTTCATGATGTTTACAAATCACCTAAAATGGCTATGTATTACCGTCGTAAAAGGATTTTCTACTAAAAAGCGTTTATTGTACACCATAAAAATTTGTTTCGAGTAAAATCAGTACCTACATTACAGGAAACAAATGTAGGGAACTATTTAGATACAAATCGACAATGAATGCGGAAATTTACAATACATTTGCATAAATATTTTGATGTAATTTTGGAATAAATTTTTTGTAGATATACAATAATTTCTACCTAATAGCTTTTTTCAAAAATAATGGAGAATGACATTGTTTTCACGTAATCAATTGTTGTATTTTGTATTTTCGTATATCTCTGTATTTGATTTTCTATATAATGCTCTAATAATAACAACATTAGCCTTAACCAAACAGTCAACCATTAACACAACACGCAAATATGAAGCTATATAAATCACCTGTTCAATGCAGCGACTCGGGTGTTGTGATGGAATTTGATCACTTTGTACCGGCACTGATATTTTTAGTTCTCATTGACAATGTCAAACCGAAATTAAATAGAACACGAAGTTTAAGAAATTTCATAATTTTGTTTACACGAAAATCTCTCACTTTATGATTATATACAGTGATATTTAAAGTTACCTTTATGTGATAAAAATACAAATAAATGATGAACCGTTCACTAAACACGGAATTCACTCAAGAGGGATACATTACATTGGAGTAGCCGCCTCAACGTGCGGGATCTGCGTGTGTATGCGTGACCTTCGCGCAATCCTCGGCAGGGTCCTCCACCGCGGGCTGTAGTTGCGCGTATCGCAAGTTCTGATTTACTACGCCATTTTTTAATTTGAATTTGAATTATGCAACAACCCAATAAGTGAGGTTTATTAGATTTTTTTATGGTTTATAAATTACCATAACTATCATAATAAATCGAGGCACTCGATCGACCGCCCGGGTTTAATTGAATACGATCGGCAGCGCCTATCTTTTGTGATACTTCTTCATTGATGCTTTTGGGGCTGAATTATAGAATTCGCACATATTTCAGCCGAAATAGTTTGAACGTATGCGGAATTGGCTGTCAAAAAATATCTACTCAGTTATTTCTGTGTGCTGAACTCAAAAAAATTTAGTTGTCTACTGATAACGTAGTATGGGATTTATTATTGCTTCACTATAATTAATTATGTACGATTGCCCCAAGGAGTGTGATGTTTTCAGGGTTCACGTATATATATTTCTCGATTTTTTTTATTCCAGCATCACTTTTAAATATTTAAAAAGGTTTATAGGTATTTATCGTATTTTATCGTTGTCATCTTGGGTAATATAAAGTTCAACTATCAAAATGTCCAAAAATGAGATCATATGTATATCCTAATGTAACAGCAAACAAAAATTGATAATGTCAATATTAAAATTAAGAAATAAAATAAATTAAACATTTTAAATTAAGCATCTTAATTATGTATGTATACACTAGCACTAGGCCGCGGGTTTGCTCTCAAATTGTGATCATTATGAAAAATAATTTAAACGTTATAAATGCTATATTAATTTAATTGTAATCTTTAATAAGCATAATTTAATTACTTGACTTAAAATTAAAATTTTATAGAATTTCTATTCATCCTAAAACACTAAAAGAAAAAGGATCAACTAAAAAAAAGTAGAGAAAAAGTCCAACAAGAAAAGAAATAAATTTAGTAAAATTTAAAACAAAAATATCCTTAAAAAAACTGAACTAAGAGTTCAAAATAATTACTTAGAACAGTCAAGATACGGAAGACGAACTTCGCTCGGTACAATCAAAATCAATGCCTCATTAAAGGGAGGAAAAGAGATTCCCATCCAAGTTACATATATTGTGTAATTTATTTTTATTGGTATGAATTTTTATTGCAGAGCAGACTTTTATAAAAATATGTTCTGTAAACGAAACTATCTCAAAGGAAGTAAACTTCTAATGCATGTATGGAAGTACATAATTATTTTTTGGAGTCACGAATAGGTACGTTTACCGCGAGCAAAACATTTAAGTCATTTTGTATTCTGTAACAAAAAGTTGAAACATTTTATAGTTCAATTTCATTGGTGTATAATAATGTATTTCGTTAATAGCTATTCTTCTCTGAATATAAAAAAAAAACCCTGTAGGCTTAATTTTTTCAAACCTTTTCAAGTTTAAGGAGATATGAACTCGTGTGCGGTCATAATAGAAAGTCTTCTATGATAAGGTATTCGAGGGTTGTAGTAGCGTTTGCGTGTTGCTTACTGATGATAGGCGGTAGGGTCCGGACGTCATTAGTGCTTTTGGAGCGCCTTAATTCAACCGCTGATTGAAGGTTTCGTTCGGTCGCTGCGCCGTGCCGGCGCCCGCGCTGGCGCCGGCGGAAGTTCGTTAGCGCGACGTCCGGCAGGCCCCGGGCTCTCTTATAACGACGCCCATTCTCGCCTAATTATCTTTTCCCGTTTTGTGTAAAATAAAAAATGGACCCGGGACGCGGTCACAGAAAACAAACATATCGTATCATCTCACGTTCCTTACAGGTTTTGATTTTTCTCTTAATTTGGTCTATATTTTTAAATCAAATTAATACTGTTACTTTCTGTACGTACACTGAGAAAAAATTGGGTTGACAAAATGACAATAAAAGTTTTGTGAACATTTTATTGTTACTATAGCGATGTACTTTGTCTACGCACCCGAGCAAGTTTTCTGCCTGCAACAATCCTTTTATTGTCGAATGTTTAATTGTCCTATGAGCTACGAGAAATAACTTCTGTGACAATGTTTAAAATGATTTGATGAAGCGACGACGTCACTTTATCAGCATATCATTGTATGATATGTTCTTATAACAATGTATGTTATGTCAAACAAAATGAAAACTGACAACGTGACAAAGTAATTTGCTGAAAATGACAATGTTGTATATAGTGTGAGGCTTGATGCATGGCGCGGACGCGACCGCGCTCTCATGTGCCCATGGACATTTGTTGTGCTCAAACGTATTATTCCTTTTGATTTCTTATTCAAAATGTTTAATTATTAAATAAGGATGTAATTGGTTTTGTCGAAGCAATGACTATAGGTGTATTGTGACCTTTTGAGAAGTTGTAGTGTTTAAAAGATATGCTATGTTATATTTTTAAAATTTTGTGTTTGTTTTTTATATCGAGCAAAATTAATATAAATACAAGTTAACAAAGTATTCTTACTTTAAATAAAAAATAAACCTTGGCTGTGTCCTGCATCAAATGCAGCGTCACTACAAGCATTACTGCCATCATCAACCTTTCGTCTGCACATTTCTCACTGATGGGATAAATATATTTATTATGCCTAAGCGCACCTAGACAATGAATTTCCAAAAATAAACTATTATGCGAATTCAGTCAATATTTCGAGCTTATGAAAATATACACTTCTTACAATGCAATTTGTCTACAGTTTACTAAAATAATATGTATATATATATATATATACATATATATTCATATATCGATATTATAGATGTCTGTAGGTGTAAGTGTTTTAATTTCTGAATTCGAGCATTTATATTTTTTCCCTTCTGTCATTATATATTTTCGGATGCATTAATCTCATGTTCATTTTTTATCTCAAACATTCTAATCGTTTTAGTGCATACTTATAATATCATTATTAATTTCTTTAATGTCTCAAAATTATTAATATTCTACAAAAATAAATAATTTCTGTCATTTTAAAATGATCCATGTTTAATATCCATTATTAGTCATTAATATTATATAGTATAATTAATTAATTATTGACTACTTAGACATTAAAATGATAGATGTAAAATTTACAAAATTTTCTACTATTTGTTGATTATTTTTAAATTTCAGGCAAGCTATTAATATTTAATATACCAATTATAATTGTAAATATATACACCAGTGAAATTCTAAACAATTAATACATTTTCTTTACTTTAACTTCAATGTAAGTTAATATATATCATATACCAAGAAAAATTTAAATAGCCATTTTAAGCCTTAAGTTATTTTTTATATCAATCTTTTTTTTCTTTTATGTGAAAGTTAAATAAATGTATTAAAAATGCCTATAATATTTTCTTAATTTGATTTTAACCCATTGATTCACTTTCGTGATTCACAAACTAACGTTACATACCTTCGCTCCCCGGAATAGTTACATTGTTGATCTTAATCCTTATATTTTCTTGATAGTATACTATTAAGGTATTGATATTTCTCACAGGCTAATAAACTTGTATCTCTTTAGTGGTCCTAAAACAATACGTATAGGCTTCGAGGAATATCAATACCTTCATAGTATACTATCAAGAAAATATAAGGGTTAAGATGGGCAATGTAATTTTTCTGAGCAACAAAGGTAGGTACCTAACGTTACTTTGTTGCGAAATCATAGGAAATATTGCTAAAGGCACAAAGTACATTCGCTATCAGAACTAAGATAAGTAAATTCAGAGACAATGTACATTTGATGTTATACCAAAAAAAAAACATTAATACATTGACAAAACAAAAATTGACAATAAAAACCTTACGCTAGAGGTTATGTCCTATAGACGATTCGCTAGTGGCAAAGTTTTATTGATATCGTAGCTATAATTTTTTCTCAGTGTATTTCAAGGGATGCAATATCTATATGCGTCGATAGTTTATACATAAACGACGGACGACATGTGAACCAAACTTACGACCAACTTTACGTTCTTAGTTATTTTTTCTTTTAATACTTATATTCCTTACAGAATTATAAAACAAGTTTTTGGTGACTATATCTAAGTTTTTACGGTCATTTTAGTTTTACCCTACTTAAATATTTGCAAAATATTGGAAATATGAGTTATCTTTAAAATGGAATTGCAACAAGAAATTAATGTCGTATAATTGACAGATTGAAACCGATCGCATATAATTATACCAGTGGCGTAGTTAGAGGGAGGCGGCGGGGGCTGGCCGTGCCGGGTGCCATGCATTTAGGGGTGACACCCGAGTTCACCGGATCGTGAATTGTGGATTCATAAAAAAATACACAACCAAAAAATCTTAACCATACATCAGTTCTTCCACCTATAAAAAATCGTAAAACTGTGGCAGATTGTGTAACTGCTACTTGTAATTTTTGGGGTGACACTATAATATCGGCCCCGGGTGCCATCCACGCTAGCTACGCTACTGAATTATACATATTTTTTTAAGACCCTCTTGTCGAACTTCATTCGAAATATCGCTGATGGATAGATCATTTCAAAGTTTCACCATAAGTGATAGAAAATTGCGTATGGCGCGTGTGGTGGTAGAACGCCAACCATCAAGATGGTACTGATGGTGTCCGGCGAGCGGGACGATGACGGAAATAAGCGACAGGTATAAGATTGAATAGTTCCTCGAAGCAAGGATTTCCCATAGAATATGCAATAAAGTATGTACAAAGATGCTACATCTCTTCGCAAAACTAAAGGGTCGAGTTAGCCATGAATATACCTTTTCAAAACCGCTGTATATAGCACGTGATTTAGGGCATGAATAATCATATCATCCAATATATTCCGACAAAGAACCGAACTTGTAAACAATACCAAATTTTGAAAAAATGCAATTCCTGCGTAATAGAAAAGTTTGGCTAAAAACTACAACTAGAGTACAGTTAAGCATGTTCGTATTCTTTTCATTAAATAACTATACGACGCAGGGCCATGTCCATTCAAAATTAACCATCGTGTCAAATACTTATAGCTGTGAACGTCTTTTTCCATTTTGGAGAAAAGGCGGAAGTGTGTGTGTGTGTGTGTGTGTGTGTGTGTGTGTGTGTGTGTGTGAGAGAGAGAGAGAGAGAGAGAGAGAGAGAGCGTCATTGAACTACGCATCCGCGAGTACGGTGTGCCGACAGGCACGTCCACCCCTTGGAGAGTTACAAAATATCAAACTTGACAGAACTGCGTTTGGCAGTTCGCTAATTTACTTCTGTACGAGACAAAGGTACCGCCAACACATTTCGTTGTTATGAATTGAACGTAATTGGTCTCTAAATTAAATTTATATAATAATAGGTTAAAAGTGTATTACCTAAAGAAATTACAACATCGTACTTTGAAAAAGTTTAAGAACAAAATAAACGATAAGCCAGATAAATAATAAAACTAAATTACAAATATTTGATTGCATGCAAGAGACAATTAAGATTCGGGAGTGTAGCTCTTACTTATTGTGGCCATTACATGTCGTATACTCTGGCATATCGTCTATATTTATTTGATAGGCTCAAAAGTATTTAATCGAAATGAGCGCCACCCGACAACAAGTGTCGAGGGAGAAAGGATATAAAAATTATCACATTATTATAACCATAGGTTAGATCCATCTGCAAGTTTAGTACAAATTACTTTGAACAAAATTTCATATCTTACCTGTTTCACAGGAAGATTTCTTATAGATATCAATATTACAATAGGAGTTGATTCACTTATTATCCTTATCCTCGAGCTACTTGGTTTTCTTCATAGTTTCTTAGCTACGTTTCTTTCAAAAAAAAAAGAATACTCACCGACTTTGGAATTAAAAAAAAATTTTGATGTGATCTATCGTCAGATGACAAGTCAGAATAATGTAGAATTGAACGATATTAAAGATTTTCAAAATAGGTATATTTTTTTCTTTCTTTTTATGATTTAGACATCAAACTAACTCTATTTGAATTTTAGATTAAATGAAAAAAACATAGAAAAATGCAACCATTAAATTATAATATATATTCCATTTTGTTCAACAACTTGTTGCCATTTTGGAGGTAGTGACACAATCCCATTGCTGTAGAAATTTTGCGACTCTCTTGATGATCCTTTCTTGATGTCAATCTAACACTACCTAAAAATGTTGAAGAGACCAAAACAGGTGAAAATCTAATGTTCCAAAGTCAATATTATATGGTGGATGCATAAACACTTCTCAACCAATCTCTCTAAATATTTGCCGAGTGGCTAAAGATGTGAGGTGGTTATTGTGGTGAAAAACCACTACTTTTTTGTTGATTGATTCTGGCCGTTTTTTCTCTACTTCTTGCTTGAGTCTCATCAGCTGTTGGCAGTAGAAATTCAAATTGATGATTTCCCCCGGTAATAGAAGCGCATAATTAATAATGCCCTTTCAATTCCCACCATACATAAAGTATCAACTTATTGCGAGTTAAATCTGCTTTAGCTATAGTCTATGGAGCTTGCTTACCTTTTAATCATGATCTTTTTCCCACCGTCTTGGCGTAGATAATCATTTTTTCATCACCAATGATCGATCTTTTCAAAAACGGTCCGGTTTCATTGCGTTTCAATAGAGAATCGCAAAATATGTACACTATCAACTATCTTTTACCTATAGTAATAAACGTCGTTGCTTAATTTGATAACAGACGATGTCGTGTGCCTGTCAGAAGGTACATATTACTTATTATAATATTAGGTCGGGGGAAAATTTTATTGTATTATACAAAATACATAATTTTTTTTAGCATAATTAAAAGGCAAACGAGCAGGCGAACCTTCAGAAAGTAAGTGGTCATGGTCCCCAATGGAGACTTGCAACCCCCGAGTAGTAACCCCCAACCAGTGTGTTGTCGGCCTCTCGGAAGACAGTAGAATATTTAATAGAGAGGAATCGGTCTGATGGAAGGGGAGATAAACTACTGGGCCACGTGACTCACTCGCTGGATGAAATGCAACAGGGGAAGCTGTTCCTTCACATCCTAATTCTGTGGAAGTATGATATTTCATCGGTTAAGCCGGTCTATTTTTGTGCTATTTCTAAGTTGGCTCAAGACAAACATTAATTTTTAATCAAGCAACAGTTTGTCTTGTTGGGGAAACGAACTCACACTCAACGGCAGCACGAAGGATCACTACACACTGCGCCAGTTGGGGTAGTCTATAATATTTATTTCTTTAGTTCGTTTGTTTCGGCCCATAGACGTCACTGCTAAACATAAGCTTTCTCCCAGCTCGATTTCTACGACGTTCGATATTGGACCAACTGGAACTGAGAATGGTCTTAGATCTATGCCAGCTTTTCAGTCCAACTAATAGGGACCATCTCACAGTGCGACGTTCGATTCGTGATCTGTTGGTTTGATGCTTCTCCGGATTTCCTTGTTTCCGACTTCGAATTTAGTTTTTCAAAAGAATCAATGACAATGTAAGGTAAAGAGGATGTCTAGTATTTATATATTAATGCTGGAAGCACGCGCTGTTGAAATACTGTCCATCTCCTTTATGCAGTGAAATATGTTGGATTAGAGGACGGTGTGTAGTTTCCAGAATTCTACCAGACGTAGAAATTCTGACAATTGCATATCGTAAAATGTAATTAATTGGAAATTATACTATATTTTTATAATGTCAGGAGTACAGATATTCGTGAACATCTATGATGAAGAATATTTAACGATAACGGAAATGGGTGTAGCATGGTCATTTGACGTAAATTTTTTTTTTATTTATATTCGTATCTAAAGCCATGTTTCACGAAACGCCACTAAGGTCATTAGTAGCGATACTATATTTTTCCCAATTTAAAAGTTAAAAATGATCTTCCAGTGACATGTTGAAGAAATTTGTAGATATGAAACCATAAAATAAACTTCTACGAGTGTAGATAAGTACAATGTCGTCATTGTACTTATTGACACTTGTAGAAGTTTATATATAGTCCTAGAATACGGAATAAAGTTGGCTGTTGTTCTTAACTTACAATTCGGTACTTATTTAACATCCTTTTAAGGTCTCGTTAAAATTGTATTTGAGATATTTTATTTCGTATCAATTAAAATGCATTAATCAATATGCGACAAAACAATCAATTATAAACAATAAGGATTTCCTTTTTTGACAGCAGTAATAAGATTGTTGTAGTGTAATAAAAAACTATTACTTAGCAAAGAATTCTTCTAGAAGTCAAAAGGTCTTGTATTAACCTACTTTCGTTGCCGGGAAACGGCTATTAAAGTTTCATTGTGGACTTTAATAGCCGTTTCGCGCCACTCATCCATGAACTTCCTTTTTTCTTCCATAATATTTTATAAATCTACTTTTTATTTATATTACGTTAAATACGTTTTGTCTGTACGCACTTTTGTTGGTTCATCTTCATATTGAATGTAATTTAATATATGTATTCAATTCATGTTGTATTCATGGTATAAAGATTGGATTGTGATTTACATTTGGAATGGATTCGACAAAACATTATTACTATTTGCAAGAATAGGAAAAAGGTGGATTACATACACCTCGATGGCTTTATTCCAGTTGATGACGTAGCCGCTGAGGACGAAGGTCTCGATGTGCACGACGTGGACGTTACCGCGCTCGGTGCCCACGTGCAGCCAGCGCGACTGCAGGGGCAAGTGCAGGCATGTGATCCTGCAAGTATCAATAAAATACGTATGTGTTAATGGCATATTACGAATTTAAAATTTGGGATTCGCAAACGCTATACATATATATTATGAGTTTTACTCCCAATTAATATAATCGTTTTCAAAGTTAATTCCATGACAATCTGCTAGCGTAATTACCGGTTTATATCGTTAGCTAGACAAAATTTGAAGTCGGATTAACGGCACAGAAAACTGTTTGAAGTCAAATAAATAGGTTTACTTATTTTTAAATAAATTAGAATGTTTACATGTTAAGAGAATTAATAATATTTACGATTATTAAAGGATTATCGTAATATATGTCTTGTGACGTATCCACAATGATTAATTTGCACGACTCGTCCTCATTGAACGTTGTTTTATGTAGTTTTTTCCGAACACCAGAAAAAAGTTACACTAAATCATCCAGAACAGACGGTTACATTTTCTGAAATATATTGTGTATATTCACAACGAACGACGACTCGCACATGCAACAATTTCCATAAAGATACCCGCCGAGGAAACGAGCCAACAACAAGAAATGGAGGAAATCGGCAAGTGTTCCTCGGGGGCGATCCTAAATAAACATCGGCCGGGACCGCCCGCCCCCGCGCCCGCGCCCCCCGTGCCGGCTTATTAGATCGTTCCCCAAATTGGTCGCAGTCATAGAATGCTAATGATTATTCATATCGATTGCCTAATACCGCTTTGGTCGTTATCTTCGCGTTAACTCCTACGTTTGGGGTAATTGTTGTACATTTGTAATTTGCGCGAATCGTTACTTAAAATTACCTGTCCAAATAATATTTTGATGAGTCCACGATGAAATCGAAATACTCGGCCGTTGCGAAAACGTTATACCCCTTTGGCCTCGAATTCGTACGCCTGGACTTGTAGTAGATTTTAATGTGGTAGATATTAATAGTAGATGGCGTAGTATAAAAGTTACAGTCCTTTATTTTCTTAGGATGTACCTATTAGCATCACAATGAATTTATGTATATAAGGCTCAAATAAAATAGTGTAAAACGATTGAATGTCTAGTTGTAGTATAATTGAACTAAGCCTTCTCTATATACGATATTTGTAGTTTTACTCTCAGGAGCTTAAGAGTTAGAAATTAGGATATCCATTGAACCTAGAACATGCGACGACGAAGCGTAAAATTGCCTATGAGAAAGGCAATGTAGCCGCAAATTAATGCCTACGTTTCCGAGCGTCGGTAGTTATTGTGACTTATTGATCTTCAAGGTAAAGCGGACCGATAGCAGAAACTACAGGGGTTGGATTAGAACAGAAAATTAATGGAAATCAAAGATATATGAAGGATATATTTTTGATTATATACCTTACGAGGAATACTCCTCTCGTTGCCGCATCCATGCTGAATCGCGTCTTTGATAATATTATACGGTATTCTTTACTTGCAATGTGTTTCCGTCGCATAATTTTGGATTCGCCTTGCAATAGGTGCAATAAAAAATATTTTTTTATCGTATCTTATTTTGAAAATATTCAATATAGATTAAGCCTGCATATAACGAAAATATTTGGAAAATCCAAAAGTGCACGACTCATAATGTTCATTAGTTTTTTGTTAATAACTATTAAACGACACAAATCAAGTTAACCATTTTCAATACCAATCTCCGGACAGTGGATCTCAAGCTATTAAAAAAAAATGGATCAAATTAGTTAATTAATACGCTCGCTATCGTGTCCGGAACGAAAAAAGTGTTGATTGACAGGAAATTTCTTTTGACTATTTTGATAGTTTTTTCTAATTGTATTATGTTAAATCGATTTGAACCAGTGATAGAATTAATCTTCATTAAATTATCTATCAAATAGTGCACAGGTTAATAAAATTACATGAATTATTAATCGTGTTATTGATGAAAAAAGTTAGGAAATTGAGGAAAAAAAATTATTCGTTCGTAGAGCACTTCTTAATGCTTCGCATTATGAGTCGTGCAATTTATCACAACATTGATAAAAATATTACGCGTACAGACAGACTACAGATTTATTTATTACTAAATGTAGATAGATGTGTGCGATTATGTGCAATGAAATGATAATCTAATTGACAAGAGCGGTAGAAGAGAAGGATGTACTTATCTCGACTATATTTTTGTGTATATTACTGAGTTTTCTGAGCACCTTCTGCGGAGGTACCATTAGTAAAAGGGTTTCAAAAATTCTTAATGTCTTAATTACGTACAATACTTTCACTTTCGGATATTTATATAAACAATTAATTTAAATAAACAAAAAAATTATCTGTTTTTTTTTTTTTATATTTCTTCACAATCAGACAATAGCATGCTTTTGGACTGGCCACATATTTATTTTAAATGCTCTGAATAAAAAAAACACAACCAGATCAAACAAATGCATAAATCTAATTATTGAAAAAATATAATTTAGTATGCTTTTTGCATCCGTTTTTATCGTTGCATGAAAATTCTTCATATATAATTTTCATATCACTTTCTATATGTAAAAGTTACATTCCAAGTGTTTATTACGAAAAACTTATAACTCAAAACATATTCAAATTTTTGCTCATACTTGACTTTGTTGCTTAAGCAATATGCACAGATTCACTATTATGCAAAGTTAATATGCCCCTACTGAGTCTGCCTCTTGTAGTTAATCCAACAAATTAGAACATAATATACGGCATTCACTGTATTTTTTTTGTAAAAATATTATTAGTAATTTCATACAACATTATTCCAATGTATATTTGCCATTAATTACACTGGCGATCGACGAATCTTAAACTTCAGAGCAGGCTTTTTATCCTTAAATCGCTCTAAAGATTCCTGTTTACGTTCGGAATCTTTTTGTAAAATCCAAGTTGTATCATAGTTTATTTAATTATAGAAATGATTTCTCTCTCTTATCTCTACTCATATTAAAAAGCTCCTTCCCATGCTATATTAATGTAAACATTTTAGAGACCCACTTTGCACTGATCTTAGACATTAAATTTTGACGTGACAACGTCTAATAAATTGGTTTGCCGGGTGACACTTCAAGAAACTGCGTTACGCTCCGCTCACGTTATGCGCTCACAATGAGAGCGAGTGAGAGGCACGCGTCCCTTCCACTCGGCATGGTTAGCCCGCCTAAGAGCGAGAGAGAGACAGACATAAAAGTGAAAGGCACGCGTCCCTTCCACTCAGATAGGAACAAGTTAAGTTGTAGTAAACGCTGTTTCATTGTACGCAAATGTATTGCAAGTTATTGTATGTATATTTGTATATAAATACGTATGTATGTAAAGGTAAAAATAAAATTTTGTTAATATGAAATTCAGTGCGAGATTCTTTGTATAAATTAATGTTTTAAATATAATTCTTTGTATAAATAAATGTTTTAAATTGTTACTATTATTTCATCCTTCTTCCTACTATACGAATGAATATTCACATTAAAATGATTTTACCACTCAAAGTCGTTGTCACGTAAAACTTTCGCCCGTATACCGACTTTACGGGCAACCAATTTTTTTTTGTTGATTTATATATTTACATTTTCCTTATTAATGCCTACTCTCTAATGATCTCTATTTAATTCTATGGCTCTCCATTTGCTCGATTTCTTCATTTTGCCACATTTGTTTGGTAGTGACCGAAACGGGTCGTCTACAACGGGGGCCGGTTTTGGCCGGCCATTGGATTCAAAAATCCTTCACAACCTTTTTAAAATTATTTTGATCAAAACTTTATGATGAAATTGTTAGGGTAAGATCATCGAAATCATTTAATATGCGTTGACTAATCTATGATTGCTTTTTTTTCTCTTTAATGAAAAATTGAAATATAGCTCGACATTCCATTTTTAACACATCATATAAGTTTTCTTGCGATGTGTTCAAAACAAAATAGGATTAAAATGAGAATACGAAAACATAACGGTCAGTATCATTTCTAGGTATGGTCTTTGCTTTGGCTTGCTTTTTCATCGTGATCTTTTGCGCACGTTTTTGTCCTAAGTAATCTATTTCTCATCATTAGTGATTAATCTTTTCAAAAACAGTTCGGTTTCATTACGTTTCAATAGAAAATTGCAAATAAATACAAGATACCTTAGATTTCTTCCAGTGAGCTCGTGCAGGACCCAAATAAGTATTTTTTGTGCATCTAGCTTTTTTCAAATGTGTCAAAATAGTTTTGAGGTCAATCCCCAGCGCTTCAAGTATGTTGTTAGAATTAATATGCCGATCTTGCTCTGCTTTTTCCATAATGGCATAGCGATTTTATCTGTAACAGGTCGGCAAGAGCGATGTTCATCTTTGATATAAAAATCACCGGACTGGAAACGTTTGAAACAAGTTTGTGCTACTCTTATCTACACTGCATTAAAACCATAAACGTCTCAATTTTTTTTTTGTGTTTGTGTTGTATTTTCCCTTTTTTATAATAAAACTTCAAAATGTATCGAATTTCTTCGTTAGATTCATGCATTTTGGTGGACAAAAAAACTATAGAAACATGGCGGGACACTTTTTTTACGTTTTATTTTTATTTTTTTAAATGTCATGTATTTAATGATCTCAATACTAGCCAGATACATACAGTACAACCAAAGAGATTTTACTGTCACTTTTTACTTATAAAATGCGATAAAACTTTTTCCCCGACCTAACATATTTTACTCAAGAGATGACGGAACTCTTAGTGTTTTTACAAAAAAAAAATCCATTTTTGTCTCAATAATAAGTAATAATTGTCAGTCTTTGTATTGAATAATAGTCATATCTGGAATGAGCCGTTTTGACCTGCGAAACGGCAATTTTTCGTACAAACAGACTAATATTTTAGTTAAGTCATAGCTTACCTCTTAAAAATTACTAAATACCGGTAGTCGCGGAAAGATTTTACAAATGACCATGACTCTGCAGTTCATGTTACGATAAAATAAACTGTCAACATTATTTAGATAGTGTCTTGATTATATAGGATGGTTTATTTAGCATTGTTATGCGGTAATATTTACTGTTTATGGGCTCGATACGCATACACGAGTAGTGCGCAAACGTTAGTCATTTTATTAGACGTAGTAAATGCGGGATCAAACAGACGATACCCTCGCCGGCGCAGGCGCGGCCGCTCTCGTCCGGCTAGCGCACCGAGCGATCCGGCGATGTTCCGTGTTACGACTGGCTATTCACTAGCGTACGCCGAACGATCGTCGCGTCGTGAACGAGGCCGCACCTAACGCCCTAAACGCCCTGACGAAGGGCCGCCGAAGCTTGCCGTCGGTTCGTTGCGCCAGCTATGGCTTTGTTCGTCGTAAATCGGGCAAACACTGACCTAGCGAAAATCGGCCACCGAATTTTAATGCAACGAAATAGATGCCTCAGCGAATAGATGCCTCAGGTTTAGATTTTTATTTAGACCAACTCATAAATAAAAAGTGTCATAGTTTGAAAATGATTTTACGTTATCTTACGACATTTCTAAATCGAGTTTGAACTCTCAAAGTAAAAAATATAGACCATAAAAATGAAAAAGGAGTTTCCCTTATAATACTAAAATACATATACATTCAAATAATCGAATGAAACAATTCAGTTAAAATAACACAGTTTATAATGTTCTTCGCCACTATAGCTCCTGGGACAGTTCGTGCGCGATACGAGTCCGTCAGCGTAATGCGGACGTAACGCTTTGCTCGGGAGTATCTTTCCGTTTTATTGGGGTTTCCACTTTGTGTTTCGTTTCGCGAAGTAGTATCAAGAGAATGAAGCTCGTGCTTGCCTGTGAAGAATAAGGAAATACGATTTTAGTAAAATTAGCGGCACTCGTACTCGTGTGGATCCGAGGATTGTTTTATACATATGTAAACAACTTGCGTTTATCTTTTGATTTATTTTATTCGACATCCATTATCGCTCCTGTCAGCCGCTTCATATTATTCTTATATATTTTAGATGAATATTAAGTTTAAAATAAATAAATATTAGACTAGAGATATAACAAATGTGGACTATACATCGATTATTATATAAAGATCTGTCTTTATTTCGGAATAATCTGTTATACAAAATAAAAAAAAATTGTTTTAAATCATTTCATGTGCTATGAATTACATTGATTACTTACGTGAGAATTGCTGTTATGAATATTATGCCATTTAGTAATGCTAACCTTAAAATATTAATGCTATCATACATCACAACAGTCACGCAGATAGACGAATAGATAAAAGCGAATGTGTGGTAGGCGAGTCGTCTTTAAGGTCACATCCGACTGCGGTGTTCATATTATTTTCGAGTTACGACTGCAATTGATCGACGAGACAAGTTCATCGTTTGATGTCGGATAATAACAGTTATCTCGTAATTGAAGCTGAACCTATTAGTTTGTCAATTTTATGGCGATAATTGGCTTCAGCGCGCGGTTTTGTCCTCGAAAACGTTGTCATGTGACGTAGAAAATTTCTGTTGCATTCGTGCCTATAAATAAATATGAATAAAAGTATACACATGTTTTCAGTATTGTAAAAAATGCATCTTTTACTCCATTTGCCTATTATGCATATTCCAACAAGATCG